>VDFB02143471.1:0-24459 GCA_007258455.2 Sequoia sempervirens | reverse complement strand
TTCATTCTTGATAATCTTATGCTAGCATGGAAGACTTGTGAATGGGCTCAACAAACTGGTCAAAATGCTATTTTGGTTAAACTCGATTTTGATAAAGCCTATGACAGAATTTGCTAGAGTTTTATTCTTAAAATGCTTCAATGGTTGGGTTTTGGTCCCAAAATTTGATCTCATGTTCAAATGTTATTTCAAGATGCTAATGCTCAGATCATCATTAATAATGTGATGACAGACCCATTTCCTTTACAAAGATCTATTCGGCAAGGTTTCCCTTTAGCTCCTTATCTTTATGTTCTTATGGCTGATGCTTTGGGTTATTTACTTCAAAGTGCTCATGATAAGAAGTTGGTCATAGGAATTTCCATCTCTGATACCATTGTTGTAATTAACTCTCATTATAATGATGACAGCCTGCTATTCTTACAAAATTTTGAACAAAACATCTCCAACATGATGGACATATTGGATTGTGTCGTTTCAGGTTCTAAACTTGCTCATGATAAAACAGAATTTTTGATGATCCAAATTGGTTTTATTCCCCATTGGATTCCTCGTGAATGGAAACAAATAAAACATGGGGAAATTATGAGATATCTTGGCATACCATTTGGCATCGGGGTTTCTCTTTTAGAAATGTGGAATCGGTACCTAACTAAACTTAAGAACAAGCTTTTTATTTGGGGAAATAAATTCCTCTCCTTGGCTGGAAAAAATCAGGTTGTCAATAAAAAAATTCTTGCTACACGTGTATTATTCATGTTGGATGCCATCAAAAAAGGGGTATGATGATTTAATCAAAATTATCCGTCAATTTCTTTGGGCCAAATGGGATGGCAATAACGGTTTTATTTCTACATCATGGGTCCATTGCATTCAACCTAAACGCAAAGGTGGCTTGGAGCTTATAGACCCAAGAACTCAAGGTTTTTGCTTGGCTACCAAATGGATAATTAGAGTTGTCCATGGGAATGAATTGTGGAAGATTCTTATACGGAACCATATTTACCTTGCCACTATCAAAGGTAAATGGCAACAAGTGGGTTGGCTTGACAAAATTCTTCATGCCCCATTCTTTTTTATAAAGGCTTCTTCTCCCCTCCAGTCTATATGGAAAGCTTCGCAACAGACTTGCTCTCTTTTAAAATGGAGAGATAATTCGCTCCAACATGGTTTCAGCTTCTCCACTTCCTCTATTTGGTGGAATAAGCATATTCTCTACTAGGATCAGCCTCTTGTTTTAAGTTTTCCTAAACAATCTTACTCTTTGTTTAAAAAAATAGTTTGCACAGTTGGAGACCTTTGGGATTTTCGTACTATGAATTGGTTATCATGGCACTCTGTCAAAGCACAATTTAATCTAAGCAATAAATGTAAAGTGTTTCTTATTTTTGTTCAATCTTTGGTCCCAATTGATCTGGTTATGAAATTATGCACTTCCATCCATTGCAACTTCTATAAAGATTGGTTATGGTTGTCCTCTCATCCTTTTCTTTTCTTTCCTTTGAAAAAGGCCTACTTACAGCTACTTCCAAAATTGCCTTTAAAGTCTCAATTGAACTCCAAGTGGAACTGCAGGTTCAATGAAAAACTTTAGGCAAAATTATCTGCTCGGATTTGGAAATCGAAGGCTAATGTTGATGCTCAATTAATTGCTTGGAAGATTTTACATTGCAAACTGCCCATTGCGGACAGGTTGAAATGTATGATGGTCCAGCGAGTTAATTGCCCCTTTTGTCAAAGGAATGAAAATATAAGGCATATTTTTTGGAGATGCTAATATGTTAAAAAGCAGTGGAATGTTGTGTTTACTAATCTGCCAGTTGTCTTTGGGCATAAGTTAAACTGGAAAGAAGCCCTTCTTGGGCTTGGATTACATCATAACATTATCGTTGATGGAGTTAGACATGTGATTTTATCTTATATATGGAGACATAGGTGTAAAGTTGTTTTTAATAACCCAAATGATCATCAAGGAGTTGCATTTCTAGGGTTTTACTAAGACATTTTTTATTGTCTGATATCACTCTTTTCTCTTCTACAGGTGGAGGCAGAGAAGAATTTTCAAATACAACAGATCAAACTCCAAGCTACTCAACTACTCAACAAAAGGGAGGTCATCATTGCTCAGAGCCTAAGGTTTTATTTTCAGGATTGACATTGCACATTCCAACTGCTACTCTATGTTTGAGACTATTTATCGTACTGTTTTGTTGCATTTTGTTGTGTAATTTTCAGTCATTTCCTTTGTAGTTTGCTATAGATTGGCACTTTTTGCTACAGCTGTTATGTTTCAGTTCTATTTTCTTAAGTCTACTACAACTCTTGTTGTTGTTTTTCCTTGTAGTAGCTAGTTTTTTTCTGCAATTTTATGTTGCACACCTTTTGTAATTAGCATTTTTTTCAATTAAAAAAAAAAATTGATACTCTTCATTCTCTTTAGTATTTTCTCAATCTTAATATATTTCTTGAATAATAAAAAATAATATCCATTAATATACTCATCTAGTATGTACTACAATTTCAATAAGCTTTAGATATGTATGTATGTATACACACATGTATATATACATATGTATATATATACATGTATACATATGCATATGTATATATACAGACATGTGTATATACATATGTATATATATACATGTATACATATGCATATGTATATATACATGTATACATATGCATATGTATATATACAGACATGTGTATATACATACATACATATCAAAAGTTTATTGAAATTGTAATACATACTGGATGAGTATTAACGGATATTATTTGTTTATTGAAATTGTAATACATACTAGATGAGTATATTAATGGATATTATTTTTCATATATATATATTTTGTAATTTTTATATCTTACTCTATTTTTTTATTAAGAAAAAAAAATTATTGATTTATATATTTGTGTTACATTTTCTTTCAACCAATTAAATAATGGAAACCCTTTCAAAAGTTTTGTATGAAAGAATTTCAAGTGAAAAAAATTCTCATTAAACTATTTATGAGACAACTTAACCTCTTAATTTGAAGATCTTTAACAAAAACTCAACAAATATTTTTGTAGAGCTTGGAATTTAAAATCTAATTTTTTAAAGATATTTTGATTTTTTTTTTTTAATTATTGCAAGTAAATTATTATAATCAAATATAAAGTTAATTTAAAATATATTAAAATTTTGAAAAATATTAAATACATGTAATTTATTTAATTTTAAATAAAGAATTCAAAAAATTTAAATAATGAATTCAAACAAAAATTGACATCTCATTTGATTAAGATTGACTTTAAAAAAACATTCATCCAAAATTAATGTAATGTTTTTCATAAACTAAATTTTCAGATTAACTGTGCAAAAAAAGAGAAAAAGAAAGAACAATTGTTCAAACCCTCACGAAGTAGGCCTTGTGCCTTCGCAGTTTATTCTCTATTTATAGCATCCATTAATCAATTATTGAATGGATATATATTATAATTTCAATAAAATTTTGATATATAAGTACTATTTAAATTTTGTTAATTTTAATAATTATATTATATGTACATTTCTAAACATAAGAATATAATAGAAGGTATTTTATGAATATTTTTTTAAAGATAAAAAATACAATATAAATTATAAAAAGAAATGTTTACAAGTAATGATTATTTAAGATTATAAAAAATTACAAATATTTTTATAAAATAAAAATAAGAAAAATAACAACCATTAATCATTAATCATTATTCATTATTCACTATATGTATTTATAATTTCAATAAAATTTTGATATATGTTTTATTTAAATTTTGTTAATTTCAATAATTATATTATATGCACCATCTTAGACATAAGAATATAATGAAGATATTTTATGAATATTTTTAAAAGATAGAAAAGTACAATATAAATTATAAATAAATATTATATTTTTTTATATTATAAAATAAAAAAATAGTTCATAACCTTAAATCAGTTAAAGAAACTAATAGAAAATCAAAAACAAACAACACATAACAAACCAATAAAAAAAAATTATCAGTTATTTAGCAAAACATATTTGTTCAATTATTCAACAAAATACAAACAAGATTTATCCAAACAAAGATCATCCTTGAAATCTTTTCTATTGATATTTTTCAAAACAAGATCCTCAAAATTTTATCCCAAAAACAAAACAATCCTTGAAATCTTTCTTATTGATATTTTTCAAAGCAAGTTCCTCAAAATTTCATCCCCAATGTTTGTGAAAAAATTAAAATGTTTAAGTATTAGTATATGATTCTTTTCAAAATAAAAAATCCAAAATAAATTATTATTTTATATATAATTATTTTGATTATAAAAATTCATATTGAAATTAATTAGAGTTCATTTTTAAAATTGAATTAATGGTTAATTTTTATTGATGCAATATTATGACAATATATTTATCTATAGAAAAAAGAATCTTTAATAACTACTTTGAAAAATCTTCATAACTATTTAACTAGAATAATTAACTTAGAAATCCAATGTACTAAAATTTTAAGTATACAACTTCATTGACCTTTGTAGACATTGACCTTTGTAGATAATTTGAGTTCACAATAATAAAGAATTAAAGATGACAATAAGTAAGAGTTCACGATAATAAAGAATTAAAGATGACAATAAATAATATAACATAAACATTAGCAATGTTGTTGAAATGATCATAAAACACTTCCTTTGATTATCCATGCCCAAAGTTAGGTCTAATTCTTTGATAAAGAAATTAGAAAACTGTTGAATGAAGGCACTTCAAGCACTTTAATCTTTTAAGTTATTTGAGCTTGTTTTGTGAACTTCGAGGAGACATACTATTCAATTACTTCTGTGATTGACATCAAATATTACTTCTGTGATTGACATCAAATAAAAAGTGTTCTACGTACCAACCCTAAAAACAAAATTCAAACTTCCTAAAATAATAATCAAACCTGGACATCCTCAGTTTTCAAAATTATCAAAAATAAGAAAAAACCAGACTACACCTCTGATCCGCTGTACGCGACAGAAAAATCTAAGGTTCAGTCTAGTTCAGACCAAAAAACTAGAACAATTTCTGCACTCAATAAATTTTGTAAATTAAAGTGCTGATATCTATATTGCAACTGGAACGCCCATTCGAAGATTAATTGTTAAAGCCAAAAAATAATTAGTGGGTTTAAAGTTGGAACGCTCGACGATTAAGAACTGATAGCAGCATATAGTTCAAATTTAATGGCCAAAACAGAGAGCCAAACAGTTTAATAGCGTCCCGCAAGTATTGGGCAAAACAGAATTTTACTTCTCGACAAACAAGAGCTTATGATTTCAATACAACCTACAATTATAAACGGCAAATGAAAAAGGGTCCTGTAAGTCCAGCCCACCTGTATTGTACATTTAAATTTCGAGATTTACAGTTCTTTACACACAAAATGCAAAATTCTTCCACCTGGTAGAACAAAAAAAGGGGGTTCCTACATGACGGCGCCCGCTTCCAACGTCAGCGTCGACTGCTCCACCGCTGATGAAGAAGAGTCGGCGTTCAAAAATGTTGCCAGACACTCAGGACAGGAGAAGCCGTCCTGCTCCTCGAGAGCGCACCAGCATTCCGAGCTACAAAGATGAAAAGCTCCTTCGCCAATGGGGTCCGAATTTAAATTGTCCAGAAGGTCAGCCACAGGATTCTCAGCTACGTTCTCAACTTGGACTTCGGTATTAGGGCTCGGAGGAATGCCAAGCTCATCGTCAGTAGCGCCCAGAAGATATTCAATATCCACTTTGGACACAGATACACTGTTGCAGTCGTCGACAACGGCAGAGGCCGAGCTGCAAGGTTTCTCGCTGGACATGATCTCATCAGCGAGGCTCTTCATTATGTCCGAAATGAGATCAGCATCCACGCTATCTTCTGCAGGAAGGCCCTCCTCGTCCCCGCACAGCAACTCAGAGAATCCCTCGCTCTCAGAACTCCATTCACAGTAATGGCGCTTAGCAACCTTCGTATCATTCATCTCCCCCTCCGGCCTTTGGCGCTTGCAGCAACACTCTCGAGGAGACTCCATATAACTAACAACAGAAAACACCCACAAATTTACCACAACCTTGTTGCTATCTGCAACTGCAACGAGAAAAGAGTGCAAGAGCTTTTAAGCGGTTGAAGAGCAAGCCCCCCCAGTTGGGAAGGACGTAAATGCATGAGAATTTGATGGACAAAAAGGAGAATCAAGCGCAGGCTGCGGAGCTCAACTACTGTACCTACTGGTTGGACAGTGGAGACGAGCAAGATGCGGAGACGGTTTGTGAATACAACCCCTTTATAACCAAAAACTTTTCCATCTAACTATCCCGAAAGAGCAGATCGCGAGACATGGCGCTTCGCCGTATCCGATAATTGTGGTCGAACAGTACGAATTCCAGTTTGTCTTGTGCGAATTTATTTACGCCACGCGACAAGTGTGCTTCAACTCTTTAACCGATAACGATTTGCGTGGCGGTTGTGAATTCACGCCGACGGAGAATTAAAACCACGACGCCAAAACACTCCGGATTCCACGGCCGCCTCAGTCCCGCCCGATTTCAACTGACGAACGTGTCCACACAGTCCCGAATCCACTACATGCATGACAGATGAGCTTGCTGACACGGCTATGTCGGCATGCACAGTATGCAATAAAGGCACCACAAATAAACACACGCCAAACGTACCGTTCTTCACCATAAATCTGTGGAGGGTGGAAGTGGAATGTAGGACCATACCTGAGTACTAAAGACGTCATTGTAAACTGCCTAATATAGATCTGAACCGTCCTGCACACCAGTCATTTCATGCGTTTATTGTTGAAGGTTTCAGAGGGCCGTCGTTTACAAGATGTAAACGCCCAGCTGAATCACACATGTCCATTACGTGTCGGAGTAATGATGAGAAATGATGAAAATTTTGCGTTGGGTTGTGCACAGGCAGTCACACAATCACCCTCGGATACACCGCCGCTCAGTGATCGTCCAGAGCTGTTAAAATAATCTGGGTAGGTGAAGTGGGCACTGTTGTGTGGGGCGTTTTCTTTTTATGACAGACTAGGTACGCGTGTCCATTACTGGAGACACTTTCGGCGTTGGTTTGAAGTGAATGTACAGTTTTAACCCACAAGGACGGTACCTGTAAATTAGGAAGTGACATCTGAGTCCTGCCTGACATGTATGGTGAGATATTTCTTCATTTGTTGTTGGATTGCGGGGAAAAGCTTAGTCACGGCATGTGGACTGCATTAAAAAGATTGGCTTGCAGTGTACCACTTCTGAATGGAAGCCATGTGAGTGTTAAAGCGGAACTGGCACTCTGCCACCACACCTAACATTGAAAGCATTGTTTCCAATTTTTTGCAGGTCACAGGACCCAATAGATAATTCTCTACCAATAGTTGTTATGGTGCAGACAAATAGTAAGGGAGAGGGACCAAATAGATAATTCTCTACCAATAGTTGTTATGGTGCAGACAAATAGTAAGGGAGAGGGACCATAGTAGTTAGTTCGTCATACTTTTAATATAAGACAATTTAATCAAATTTGGAGGATTCTTTGAAACTAAAATTTGGAGACTAGTGAGTTTGGAGACTAGTGAGTGAGATCCCTTATCTACAAGAAGTCCCACCTCTTAAACTTGGAGTGGAGTTAAACCCGAGACCCATGGGGAGCAAACCCACTACCCAAGTCAACTTGCCACCAATGCCGGATCAATTTTTAGTGCTTAAGCTATTGTAAATATAAGTCCATATTATCTATATGGTTTGTAGCTTCCAATGTTCTTGATCCACTTGACATCTTTCACTTAATAAAAGTACCTTCACAAACATTTAATAATGTATGGTTCCCCTACTAGACTTGAAAACGAATCAATTCAATAATTAACAATAAATCATCCCAAAATTTCATAGAGTTTTCAAATTAAAGACAAATTCCATAATCCATAATATTCAATTTAATAGTTTTTAAATTTAATCACATAAATGTTATCTTATACTAATAATTCAAATTCAACAACTCTCATTCAATGTACACATTTCTCAAAAAAAAAAAATCTATAAGAAGAAATTTTCTTTATCACCATATTACAACTCTCTATATGCCCATATAGTTATTGATATGAGTTGATGAGCATATAATTATGTATATGTGTCTATACAACACTATATACATGTGTATCATTGTATGCACATATTTGTTAACAAATATACAAATTATAAATATTATTTACATGGTTTATGTTTACACACACACATATATATATATATAAGTCCAACAAATTGTAGAATATTTTTTGTTGCATAACCTCTTCTTTGTCTTTGAATTATGAAGGCCTCGGTTGGGCCCATGTCCTTATGAACAATGGCACTTGCACACCCTAACTTCACATGCATCAAGCTTCAAATTAACCCTTATGAATCTACATATATGTTCAAACATGAATGACACTTGTTTATAACATGACAAAATATATTTTGCATACCATAATATAAGTTTACAATCCCACCTAACATAAAACTTTATGTCATATTTTAAATGTATTTGAGGACCACCACCACCACACTATTAAATATTAGTATGTTAACCCTAAACCTCACTTGGAGCACATATGTGAAGCCTCCCCTTCAATGTTGTGGTTATTTTCAAGATGTGAATTTGCTACCAAAGCCTCTCTACTCATGTGTTGGCACAAACTCACTCTACACAAATGTTGACATCAAAAAATACCATCATGTCCACTCCTTGGTAGGTGTTGACAAGGAAAAGGGCATCTATGTGTGATGTGTCATCTATTTTCTAGGTACACAAAAATTGAAGAGCCAAAAAAGGACAACAAGAATAATTTTGTCTACAAAGAATGAAACGAAAAGCAATTTCTATATACCTAGAAAATAGGTGATCCATCCCACAAACGTCATATTAGATACATTTTATTTCTCCTTCGTGTCAAGAAGCTGAATGAAATAGAGAAATAAAAAATGCAAGGGTATGAAAGATTTTATATACATGTTTTTCTATTATTAGGGTTTCATTTATTTAATTATTTTAAACTTATCAATTTTCCTACTCCAAATATAACTTGAAACTCAGTTGATTTTACTTTGTTTACTTGATATGGGATTTAGCTCCTACAAATTTATTTTATTACATGGCGACAAGTTAAGTTAGTTAATGATTTCAATTGACATTAGGTTGAGAAAATAAAAATATATTATTTTATTTTGCTTATGGATAGTGTAGATACTTAAATATGTCCACACTTGAGCACACTTGACTTTACCCCGTTATAGCCAATTAAATAAATATTTATTTATTTATTTAATCCATTCTTACCTTTACCCCTCACCCCTAATTAAATAAAATTTAACCTTCACACTTATCCCTCACCTTTAATTAAAAAATATATATATATTTAATTAAATCTAACTCTCTCTCAAATCCCCTAACTAAATCAATTATTGATTTAGGTCAATTAGCCTTCATTACTGTTGATGGTCAAGGTAACATAGCAACGTTAAAACAGAATATTTCTACTCTATTTCTCTAAAAAAGATAAATAATCTAAAACTACCTATCTTCCAAGGTCTTTATAGTTGGTTCTCAACTATGTTGGTGTCATTCAATGGCCTATGCAACTATAATGTTCAAGGGGCTTGCTGGTAAAGGGATACAAACTGCTTAGTACAAATTAATCTAACGTTTGGGGTGTAAATAAACATCAAAAGATAGAACAGAGCTCAGGACAACAAAGCATAAACACAAATTTCCTTTAATTTAGACACACAAACTTTATAATGAGCATTTCTTTCAAACAACTAAAACCATAAAATGATACAATCCACAAAGTACTCTATACCATTGCATTCATTCATAGTGCAAATTCAAGACATTCAATCATTCATCATCACTAAACTCCAAAATCAACAAGAACACATCACTAGCTCATCATTAAAATTCATAGATCAATAAACACAAAGAAATCTCATTCACAGATAACTCAGTGAAAATAGCCTCAGATTCAAAATCTTCTATTGACTATTGTTCATCAATATCACCATTAAAACTAAAACTTAGAAATAACATAAATTGTATTAAAACTTGTAAAAATGTCTAAGTATCTTTGCATAAAACTCTAACAACTTATAATAACTGTGAAAATTATCATAAATCTCCTTAGGTAGCTAATCTTCCTTCAATTAGCCGACCTTTACAACATGGAGAAAAATTCTACATATAGCAAGTTTAACACTAATTTCTCTCATCAAAAATTGAGATCCATAAATCAAGGAACAACTGGAGTTGCATGAGGTAACTATCCATTCTGATCTTCAGTTAACAGTTGATGACTCTGTATCAAAATCTGGATGCAAGAGGGAGAAGGTCGAACTGTTGGGGATCCTCAGTTGAGCTTGTGTTATGATCCTAAAAAGTAGGAGAGAGTTGCCCAACTAGTTGTATCATCTGATGCTTCATTCAAAAGGATATTACATAACCACTTCACTCCTTTGTCTTATGCTCAAGTAAATATTCATCATAACTGTCCAATACTTGTTTAAGTATATCCATATCCAACCCATCTACCCAATTATCTTCAAACTTTATTCTTCTCAATTCAGCAAAGGTGAATTTTAGCATATCATCCAACTTAGCAAGCTCCTTCTGAGCAATCTTCACTATCTATTATCCCATTTGTTCCTTAGTTCATCAAGAGGGAAACCATCCTTCACAAGGACATCCTCATTTACAATCATGGCTACAATTACCTCTAACTCCACAATTTGATCTGTCAAATATGCCCCAGCCTGTTGCACTTCATTCCTATGTGCAAAAATAAATGAAGTCCAAAATTTGATAATGTTAATAGATTCATCAATAAAATCCTCATTACCTTCTTCAAGGATGGATTTTTCTAGGAGTGTTTGTTGAGGCAGCTTATTAATTTCCTTCAATTTCTTAACATGTTCCATGTACTCTTCCTCTTGCTTCCAAAGGATCTCAGCATATGCAATCATGTCATTGACTGATTCCCATGCACTTTCATGATCCTTATGGCTTTCAACAAGAAATTCCTCCACCTCTTGGTTCAACTAATCAATCCATCTATCCAACATCCCTACTTTTCTTCTCATTTCAACAAGGTCATCAACTTCTTTCTTACTTAAAAAAATTGGTGTCGTAGGAGCAACAAATTGTAGAGAAACATGAGAGGATAGGTCCTTTAAGAACCTATGCAATTGATCCAATTTATCCTTTATCATTCTTGACTTAGTGGAAGATGTTATAATATCAATCAGGTCCATTTGTTGGTTCCTTGTAGGTCTTCCCAAGTTCACAGTGCCCAGTTGATAATCACTCAACTACATCTCTTATTTGTCCTTGTCCACCATAGGGATGGCATATTCAGTTATAATCTCTCCAGCATCTGTCAATTTGGTGGAATAAAGGACTCGAGCCTTTTTGTTGGGCCTCTCTTTCTCAATTTCTTTCATCATATCATCCCAGTTTAGGGGTTGGGGCTGGACTATATGTTTCCTCTCTAAGTTGAGCTTTAACCATGTTGGGGCAATAGGAGTAACCACTTGTTGTGAAGAAGAAGTGGCAGAAGAGAGGGGTTTCCAAAGTGTTACCTTAGGTTGAGAATCAACCTCTTGTTGCTCCTTTTCTGCCATTTCTTTAGCAAGCCTATCAGCTTCAACTTTCTCTCTTTCTTCTTCCAATCTCCTCTCTTCTAACATGTCATCTCTTTGTTTTTCCAACTGCTTAACCCTCTCCCACATTTTGGCTGCTTCTTGCTCCTTTTTGGCTTGTTCCTCTGCCTCCTTCAACAAGAGCTCTTCTTCATCTTTCTTTCTTTGGGCTTCCTCTGTAGCCTTGGCCATGGCCTCAAGATCTTCCTTTTCTCTCCTCTGTCGGGCCTTTTCCTCTTCAAGGTCATGAATATTTTGTAGGAGGGCCAACTTATCCCTCTCTACATTAGCTTTCCATTCACTTTCCTTTTGTTGTTGTAGGAGGTCCTCCTTTTCCTTATGTTGCCTTGCAAGCTCTTCAATCTTTGCTCTAGCTTCATCCTCTTGTTGCTTTGCAAGTGCATCAACTTGTGCTTTGGCATCAACCTCCTTCTTTGCATCCTCAAATAGTTTACACTGGTCTTCTAGAGTTAGGACATGTTCAGTTCCAACATCTTGAATTTCCTCAGCAAATGCAGTTACAAGAGGCTCATGGTCTGATTGTGTGGCCTCTGAATCAGTGTCTACATCATGAATTTCAATCTCCTTTTGCTTATCTTTCTCAGCCTACTCATGGAGGTGCCTGCAAGTACTTCTCTAGTAGATTCCTTCAGGAGAGAAGGTTGAGATGAAGCTCCTTATCCAGTTGTTGTAGTTTCTACACCTTGTGATTCATTGTTTTCTGGAGTAGGTACTCCCGGATCAACATCTCCTCCAGAGCTAGGAGGATAGTACTCCAATTGTTCCTTAGGAGTTGTTCTCCTCTTTGTTCTTCTATATCCTTGGGTACCTTCTGCTTTCCCCTTCTTTAAGGAATGAACTTTTGGCTCCTTTATCCTCATGACCACCCATTGGATGCTTCTATCCATTATAGTCTTGGAAATTTGTTTAATGTCAATGAATTCTTCCTCATCCCAATTTATTGGGTCCAATCCTTTGGTACCTATATTTTTTGCTTCATACTCGAGGTCTAAAACTACACCATCATCTGACAGTGTGTCAGGAATGTCCTCCTTCACCCCATATTCAATCATTAGTGGGATGGCAAGCATTTCATAACTTCTTTTCTGTACATCATAATCATCTTGTAAATCTATCCAAAAATCCTCTAACAAGTTAAAATGCTTATCAAAAATGGTAGGAGCTAGGCCATTCATCTTGTGCTCTGAGTCAAAATGTTTCCTGGTTGTATACAATCCCAACTTTAAATAAATTAATTCTTCACAAACTGCCTTTGTAGCCAAATTGTGAACACAACAATATTCTCCCAATTTCATGGGAAATTTGTGGCATCCAGGCTTGTTTTCGTTGGAAAATTTTGTATTGACTCCCATAGCCTGATATATAAACTCCATAAGAACAATCCTATCACTACAACATCTTGGTAGTCGATGAGGATGTCCATCAAAACCTGCCAACCTAAAATAAGAGAACTTGAGGTATTGGATGTACCAATGTCCCCATTCAACAATGAAAGCCATGGCCTCCCTTCTCATCCTATATCCAGCATCTCTTGTCAATCGGTTGATGATGACATAAAGGAATGCATCATTGACCCTTCTATAATGTAGTTCAAAATTTTGTAGGGTCAGTTGATCATAATTCTCCCATGCCTTGTTTTGTCCAGGAGCCTCCCCTAAAATGCCCACTGCATTCAATCCAGGGAATATGCCCGTTCTTGCAGCTGAATATATAACATAAGAAGTCATGAAGAAGCTCTTGGTTTGCCCCACCGTGAGCATCTGGTTGTGCAAAATATCTGATAAAATCATCCCCCAATCAAACTATTGCCTACCATCCAAAATAGTTTCAATGAATGAAAACATCCATTCCTTAAAGTATGTAGAGTCTTTCTTTCCAAACACCCTAGAAAGCATCATGATTAGGTCATCTATTTCTTTCTTGAAGTCTCCCCTCTTGGGTTGTTCAGGAACCTTGGTCAAGGACTTCTTTTCAGTTCTTAACCACTTCTTATTCATGTGGGACCTATTAGCTTCCTTGTCCCTGTTGAATAATTGCAACACTTCTGCTTCAGTCAATTGCTTGGGGTTCTTGGGGGTAGGTGCATTAAACAAGAACCTCATCATCTGCGGGGATAGATCAATGATCACATTCCCCTAGAGGTCCATATATTGTCTGGATGAAGGATTGTATGTCCCTGCTACTGTGAGTATGAGTTCTGGGCATTGGACTGATAGAGGGAAGAGTGTGACATGTGCCAACCTGAATTGGGCTATTCTAATAGTCCTCCCAATCACATCTTCTAAAAAAGTGTCTACAATCAGCTCCTCATAATTAAATGGGCCTAGATTAGTGTTTGTGATGTCTGCCCACTTTAAATCTAACTTGCTAGTTGTAAGGGTGGCATCTTGGTGTTTATATCTCAAGGTGTAAGGCAATTGCTCCACATTTATCTTCTTTGGTTTTAATCCCTTTGAACTTTCAACAACTTGCCCTTCCTTCTGTGAGACTTCCTCAGATGCTCTCGACATTGCTTACTTCTACAATACAACCTTGGATTAGACCAACAAAAGGTATGAAAATCATCATTACAAGTGTTATCTTTTCACACTTCTCTATTCTTCCCTAGGTAACCCTCCATACTATGTGAAATTTTAAACCTACTGGGAGCGGGACCGAGAGAAAATCAGGAACTAGAGAGTTGAAACAAAATAACATAATCAGAACCAAGATCGGGACTAGATCATAAATTGAAACTCTCAAAGTTTCAATACCTCGTAACATTTGATGACCCGATCCCAACATGTTGTCTGTATCAAAATCAGAATCGGAACCCATCAGAGGCATGCTCATTTTTGGAACCGAACTCTCGTGAGGAAGTTCAACAAACGAATTCATCTCCGGCTCCGATTTCACCATGTACTACTAGAGTTAAGCAGATTCTCCCCGCACATTGACACCAATTTGGACCTAAGTTAAAAATGGGCACGGGGAGGCAGAAATCAAGCTTGACTCCACCCAGAAAAATGTGACCAGATCAAGCAAGCTAGGGCAATTGTGTGAAAAGGGAAAGAAACACAAACCCTAATTCGTACGACTCATCGACTTACATTACAATTAGGGCATCAAAACCCAATTGATCAAAACCCGTAAGACTGACAAAATACAAGATCAAAGGGATCTAAGGAAAGATTTAAAACAACTTTGAGCACTAGAACCCTTCAAAAGAAGCCTTAATTGAAACTAGGGCACGACGAAACAAAACTACCACAAAAATGGCAAAAACGACAGTAGACAAGCAGAAAACAAATGAGGAAAACAAAAAGAGAAATGGAAAACGGAAGAAACCAAACAAAAACAAAAACAAACACCAACAACAAGAACGAAAACACGCGAAGATCCGCAGGAAAAGTCATGCGAACACGCAAAAGACAACGGAGCAACAAAATGAACGAGAAGAGACAAAATGGAAAGGGAGAGACCTACCTACCTCAAAACACGACCAAAAAATGGTTGAAAATTGATAGGGATCCGCTCATGAACACGTGCCCACAATCAAATCATGCTCCTCCTTGAGTTCCTTCGGATCTTGCTTGTTACAACGCTTCAGGTATTTGTAATGAGCCAAATAACCTTGATTAAGATTTTAAAAATTATTTCATGTGTGTGAGGAGTCTATAATTAATGCATTTAATGCAGTTGGTTGGGGGCAGAACCAAAGCAACAGCGAGTACAACACCACTGTGTACATCATAGGCAAAACGAGAGCAGAAGCGAAGTCGAGATAGAAGCAGGAACTTTGTCAAAGTTCCACATTTCAATTTAAATCTGGCTCCAGTCCCACGATAGGGAAAGGACAACAAAGGAATGGGGGCGGAATTAGAACCAAACCCGAATCTGGAACTTGGCAAAGTTCTAGGTTCATATCTAACTTCGGTTCTGCTCCCGACAAAGGGACAGAAAACAGACAGGGGAAAAAAAAGAATGAAGGGAAGTGGGACCGGGGAAAAATCCCATCCCAAAACAGGACACAAAATGAGACAAAACACAAGGCAAACAAGCAGGAGCAGAACTAGAACAAAACCCAGACTCAAAACTTTTGCAAAGCTCCAGGTTCAGTTTTCGTTCCGGTTCCACTTCCGAAAAAAGGGAAAAGAAATGCAAAGAGGAAGAAAACAAAAGAAAACCCAATGGAGAAAAAAAACCCAAGAGCATGAGACAAGCAAAACAACAAGAAGACAACAAGGCAGGAAACGGGGCCGGGACCGGAACAATAATCGGACTAGGAACTTTGCAAAAGTTCCAAGTCCAGGTTCAGCCCATGTTCTAAACCCGCAAGAACAAAAGAAACAAAGACCTGGGAGGAAAAAGAACAACTCCCAAGACCCAAACAAGAACACCAAGGACAAACAAACACAAGGGGGACCCATTTTCACCAAAAACAAAATGGGGTGGTTATGCAAGGCATAACAATTACCATGTTCCTTAATATTTAATTCCTCCTCACCCTTAATTCTTGTTCATTCAATCCTAACCATTGAATCCATCTACATGGATCAAGATCTAAACTTGTCATCACTCGACAAGTGTCCCAAGAACTTTATACCTTAGAAAGGTGAAGGTGGAGAGTGAGTTACCCTCTCCTCCCAATTGTTTAGCATTATTCCCTTTCATTTATGGATTTGGCCTCACATACCCTTGCGGTATTTAGAGGATTCCCTATCAACCTTGTTTGTCCTAATTTAAGACCTTTCAACCATTTTCTAGTGTGGTGCAAGGGATGTGTATTGTACCATAAAATTACTCATGATGTACTTCTTGTTACAAGTATGAAGGTGTTGCCATTGATTTCAATAGGATGTCTACTGATTGATGTTGTCCTTGATGTCAACTGTGTTGTTGCATCAGGAAAATGTCAAGGATATTGAAAATTTTGAGAAGAGGAAAACATATTGTTGCAGGTTGTGCATGTATAGTTGAGATATTGAGGAAGTGATGTGAGTACATGGAGCTATTTTTTTTATGCAATATTTGGAGATGAGTTGGAATGAAGTAATGAGCTGAGATTATGTCTTTGGTGCTTGATTTCCAAGTGCTTTTGAGAAAATTCGATAAACAGAGAAAATAGTGTTGTGCAAGTGTTTAGAATGTGCTCCAAATCGTGTTCTATGTTTCTTTTGTATTGATGCTATGCCTATGTGGATTTAGCATGTTATTTGAGGTTGTCAGAGGTTGCTATATTCAAAATTTTGGGTTCTAGATCATTGGTGAGAGGAAATTGTGTTTGCCAATATGAGAATTGGTTTTTCAATGTTGTACAGAGGTGTCGGGGAGAAATGTATTTGCTCCACATTTCTCCACAATTGCTTTTCAGGACTTGTGGTTTTGGAGGAGAGTTAATGGTGTTGTTCTCTTGTTTGCATCAAGAGGATTCGTGGTCAGGTGTATCAGGAGTTTCAGAAGTGTGTACTTAATGTTCAAATGTGTTTTCACAGGTAACGACCACCCTGGTATCTACACTACATTCAAAAATATTCAAATATTAATGGATGTGTAGCATGGTGTTTGAGATTTAATTTTGGGTCTCGATCAAGTATTGTTTTGGTCCCCTTTCATTCCTATCCATCGTGGGAATGTTTAGGTGCCAACCTAATTTGAATTTGTAAATATAACAAATAGAATGTCAACCTTGGGGAAGATGTTTAAGGTTGAGGTTGATATAAATAAGAGTGGAGTTGTTGTGAGTTGTGGGTGCATGAAGAGAGAAGCAAGATAGATGTGAGATCAATACAAGTGATGTGTGTGATGTGAATTTGAGAAGAGTGGTGCAAGCTTCAAAGTATTGGATTCTTGAATGCAGTGAGCCAAAGGTGTCCAAAATATTTCAAACAATACTATGAAAGTGTTGGAGCATTGTGGTGGATTCCTTGTTGCATTGATAAAGTTTTCTTTGTGTAACATTTCTCTTCTATCTTCTTGAATTTCTTTATGTGGTAGTGAGCCTTGGCTATGAGCCCTTTTGGACAGTGTGTCCTATTCTAGCAGTGAGCCCCTTTGTACCTATAGACATGCAAAATTAACATTATGCATTCGATCGGATTCAGTTAAATTAGATGTCGCATTAGGACCATTCATCACTTTCATCCATTCATTAAATAATCTCATTTCCTAAGGTCATTAATCAAATAAGCATTATCATCAATCTTTTAATAAATCAAAAATCCATTTAAATCAAATCCTAAATCATATTCCATCATTTTCTAATTCAAATAAATCAATTATCAAAGTCTTAAAAGTCAAATCACCTAATCAGCATTAAATCAGCATAATCATCATCTATTTAATCTAACCCTGATTAAATGTTAATCCCATCCCACTTGCATTATCTAGATATCTCTACTTGCACAATAAATCAATTTTATTGATTTATTAAAACCCTCATTTTCCCTCAACATGACAAGTCAAACATTGCATTTATTGTTGTTTTTCTTGTCCCCCTCTCAAAATTTATTGCAAATTCAAATTCAAATTCTCCCTCTCATGGGCACTCTTCCCAAATCTTGCACATACATCAACCAATCACCATTTGACAAGTGTCCTTCTTTCATTGGTCCAATCTTAGTCCCACATTGGTCCCTCTTCAACACTTAGCATTTTGAAAATCTATAAAATAGGGCCTTCATTCTCATTCATGGATCCACAATTTTATGCAAGGTTACTCTCTTCATTTGAGATTTGATCTTGTCCATTTCACTCCATCCATCTCCATTTGCATTTTATCATTTTGAGCTTTGATCAAGGATTGGGAAAGGGTCACTAGCACATGTGACACCAATCCAACTATGGAATAGGTAGCTTGCTTTTGTTTTCATAATGCTTTAGTCTTTTTATCATCATTTGTGGCATTTTGAAAGCATTTGCAATGTATTTCATAGGAGTTTACTTTGAGGGATTTGTAGGTACTAACCCTTGTTTGAAGTTAGTGTTTGCAGATTTTGAAAAGCATGCTTACATTTGGCGCTAGAAGGAGGGCTTTTTGTGTTTAAAACTGGTTTTCTACTCATAAGCATGTTTACAGCTTTGACAACACTTTTCTTTTGTAGCTTTATAAGGTTTTGACAACACTTTTCTGCTGGATGCTGTTGATTTTCATATGAATGCATGTTTTGACAACGCTTCTCTGCCCATAACCTTACATTCAGATACATATGTAACATGTCTCATGGCTGTTATGACATTGGTTCTTCATTAGCAAAGTTCTGCTCATACTACTTATTTCTGTAAAGTGGAAATTACTGTGTTCATCTCTTTTATTAATATTCTCTTTAGTCTTTTGATTTGATTTTAACGCTCTCATTATGTTAGTGCTGACTTTGGATGAACAATGAATGAAAGATTTATGAAATACAGTCTATTGATCTTTTTAAAAAAATGAAAAATTGGGTGGATAGCTCACTGTAGTACCATTAAATGACGGGAAATAGTCTTTTACTCTTCTGTTGTTTTATTTAAACCCACCATCTTCTCTTAACAGCTTCGTAGATCTTAAATATTTCTCCTGCGCCCTGTCCTCTTTTGTGCGGGTCTATTGGTTTTACATCTGCCAAATGCATTTGGCTTGAATGTTATAATTAAAGCTGCACAGGTTTCCAAAAGAGTAATGTGGAGGACTGAATGAGGTGGTAGAGCGCGAGTAAGAGGAGATATCAGACTTAGAAGGCTCAGGGCTCGAGCAATAAGCATGGAATTGTTTCCAACTCTTTCAAGGGCGAAGTTTCTTGATGAGTCTCTCTGTTTCTAAGTAGAAGTCGCCTCTCTTACGTGCAAATTAAACCATTCTCTTTCTTGCCACGCAGTAGCTATCAATAGCTAACAATACATGACATCTGAATATCGTTCGCAAGCTTTCTTGGTCTGATATGATCTTATTTATACCGTGAAGTAGCTAACAAATACATGGCAGGAGTTGCGTAGAGGTATGGGTGCTAAACATAACATCATGTTTCAAGTGGACTGTACAATGATGTACCCATGCGGAAGAATGGATGAGAAGTGCAGCTAATCTCTTTAATAACAAAAAAGTGGAGGACTAGGATTGAACACCTACGCTAGAGTCATAAATGAAGCCAAAATCAGTATGAATGAGGATCTCCCGGCCGCCTGTCAACGTGGAAGTTACAATATTGAAGCCGACAAATAAGAAGCTTTATTTATTGCAGATTTTGACTTATTTGTGGCACACAGGCGAGATGGAAATATGCTTTATTACTTCTTTCCGCTGATAATCTTTAATGTTCACAGTCTATTATTACTGACAATATCCTCTGGTGACTTGTTGTTTGCTGTTATGTGTCAATGAAAATACTCATGAAGCAAATACACTTATCATCATTTTTCTATGATTTGACAGGCGTAACATATCGAGCTGAAGGAAAGAGTACATAAATCTAGGCGCATCAATCTGACTTAGGTGCCTAAAAGTCAAACATGAATAAATGCATAAATCTGAAAGTTTGTTTTTTTTTTAAATCATAAGCTGATTAATCTGCCAGACACTTAAGAAATCTGTTTGAAGATGTTTGTTCTTTAAATAGCTCATGTTCATTAAAATCGAAGGAAAGTGTTTTCAGTATGATAATGATGGTCTTCAATAAACATGTGCGCACTTATAAGATGGTGATTTATTTTTGTTGATCAGAATGATGTTTTCAAAGCTGCTCATAGTTGGGTTGTTGTCTTTTAAATCACAGCCACATTTAGTTAGATAAGGATATTACTCCATTAACAAAAAGGCTATATGCTCTTTTGGATGATAATTATTATTTTGAGATAAGCTTGCAATGATGTTTTGGGAATATGTTTTTAGCTTGCAAAGATCATCATATCACTTTGATAGTCAATGATTAGGATTAGGAGGATGCTTGTGAAAGACTTATTCTTTACAGTTGGTTTATGAACTTAATAACCTTAGCCAATAATTTGAAGAAGGGTGTCTCACAAGTATGATATCTTTTCAATAAAGTCAAAGCATGGTTCACTTATAAATGCTTTTCTTTTCTTTTTTATTATTATTATTTCCAAATCCTTGTTATTTCAAAAAATAAGTCATGTTATTAGTTAATGATCAAAGTGAATTTAATGTTCTTCTCACATGATTTGTCTTTCCTTTTTATAGGTACCAAAAGCGAACAAAGGCAAGTGAACAAGGTACAAGAAAAAGCGAAAAGTCAACAAGGAGGAGGCTATTAAACGAAAACGAAAGGAGGGGAATTTTTTTTTTTCGAAAACACAATGTGTTTTTAAACACTTTAGTGTTTGATCAACACTACTTCACGAAGTTGTTTATCCTTTCGTTTTAGAACACTAATTTTCATTTGGGTCTAAAACGAACAATTTGATCTTCATTGCAAAAGGCTTAAAATGAATCTTAGGATAAACGCACTAGATTTTGTTTGAGGTTAAGAATTGAACAATCAAAACTCACACTTCTTTTTGGTGCTTAAAACGAATTCACAATTGCTTTGAAGGTATAAAACGAACAAGTGTTTTGTGTGATCTTGTCTTTTGAGTGCGTATCCTCTCCCCTTGCGCTTCGTGCGATCTAGGGTGCAAGAGAAACACTCAAAATACATTTTATTGCTTTGAAACACTTCAATTTGGGCTTAAAAATTGAACATCTTGTGTGAGTGTGAGTAGGGGAATTTTCACGTACATTCTCTTTCTTTGTGCCATCAAAGATCGATCGAGTTACGGATTGTGTCTTTGCTCGCTTTTGTTTATCTTAGAGGGCCTGCCTTGGGGAAAAGTACTCACCCAAGGGACGACTCAACCGTAACACTCTAAAGCCAAGAGTATTTCCAGCCGGGATATAAATGAGGGTTTTGGTTAAACGCCATAATCAGGTTGGCTCCGGGATGGATCCGAAAGGGGACTCTTGCCGTATGGGTCAATCTCCACGAACGGAAAGTCCTTACTAGAATCCATGGGCTAGAATTTTCAAAATCCTTAATCTATTTGTTGGTGCAAGAACGGTCATTCAAGCCACCCCACACTCTACGGTCTTCTAGTAGAGATGGAAAGCATGCCATGGGAGTTTTTCATGGGTGTTGATGTTGGCTGCCCCGATTGCGTTAATGAGCCATGGAGGGGAGCCAAGGGGGTCAAGCATCTAACCATCCGCTAGAGATAAGCTGTGAAATGACTTGTCCAAGTGGAATCCAACAAATATTGTCTTACACATCCATAGGGCTTGTAATTATTCTTTGTTTCAAAACACGTTGTATTCGAAAACATTTGCAAACAAACATTCAACATGATTCTCAAAATTTCAAACCCTCTTGAAGACAAATATCATTGACTCAATCCATATATTCTTGCTTTCCCGTGGATTCACGTCTGTAGAGGTTCCTAAGCATTGGATTATACCTCAATTTGTCTTCTTGAGTAAACAATAGGAAAACCCTTGCCTTAAGTTCATTGAATTTCCACATAAAATATCTTGTGGGGTTTAAAGAAATTAAGACATTGGACATCTTAGTTTGAAACTTTAATCAAAGAGAGTGTTTTGGTAAAATAAATCCATTAAGCAAAGCTAAGAAAATGAACTTTCATGTGTGTTGAAGACTCCAAATCCCAAAAGCACAAATCATTGATTGGAAATCCAAAATGTTCAAATCATTTCTTGGTTACAAAGGTCTTTAGGAAGCATATGCATGCTCTTCAATACCTAGGTCTAGGAAAACAAAGTGGTCTTTTTAGGTTCATCTAGGGATCAAAACAAATCAAACCTCTTTCATCCATCTTTCAAAACATCCAAACACCATCTCACAAATCATCTTTTGAAAAACCTTGAAATCATCCTTGAAATGCTAGGCTTTATGACAAAATCAAGCAAACACCAAAATCATTGAGATCAAGTCCTTGAAAACATTTATCAAAACACCTTTGGCTAGGAATGTGTAAATGCATCCTTTTGCATATCCTTAGTCAAAGTCATCCAAATCATCTTGTCTAGCTTAGTGTATGTAGATGAATCCTTCTCCATATACTTAGTAAAACAATCATTTTGTTTGGGTAGGTGTGGGTAGATGCATCCTTCTCCTCACACATATCCAAATCATCATCCTTTGAACACAACCATCCCTTAGATCATTATCAAACATCTTAGGGTTTCCTTTTGTTCAAAATCAAAATCAAAATCCAAATCAAGATCAAGGACAAAATCTCAAAATCCAAACATCAAATCAATCAAAAAATCCAAAGTCCTAGCATTTCATTCAAGATTTATCAAAATCCAAAACATCCATAACATCCATCATATCATCATCACATTTGATCCTAAAAGGCATCCTAAAACTTTCACTTTGGGACATAAAATAGAGATTAATCCAAGGAATCAAGAGATTCATCTCCCATATTCTCGAAGATTGATCCTTGTTTTATGGTTCAAACGAGATCTCAATACAAGAAGAGTATGGAAGCCCACAAAGAAACTCCTGCTTCAAGTGACCTTAGTCAAACAAACGCAGAAATGAATCTCGCAGAATCAAGCAATCCATTGATCCCCTCATCATCACAAAACCCACAAGAAGAAAATCAAGGGGAGGACCTCACCTTTGGAATGTCTCATGAAGAAATAGCTGAAATGCTCCAAAATCAGGACAACCATAGAATCATCAACATCATGATGAGACTCAACCCTTCGTTGTACATGCTTGAACTAGCAAAACAAGGGGCCAAGTTGCCTTCGGATTTTGATGTGAGCACTATAGTAGAGACATCTTTTCCACCAATCTCATCCACCATCCCCATTTCATCTACACCTCCATCCCAAAACGTCACGGAAAATATCCCACAAATCACAACATCATTTGCTCCAACTCAACCCAACGTTAACAAGGGAAACACATTCCTCAATGAACTCCAATCACATCCCCTTGTGAATAACCAAAACTTGGACGCAAACACCACAGTGGAACAAAACATCCTCCATAATCCATTACACCAAAATGTTCCTCTCACTTTACATTATGACCTATCATCAGCATCTTTTCACGGAGCACCACAAACACCTCTTCTCACAAATTCACAAGAGGAGGGAGACATATTCGGACAAGGGGGCATTTTCAACACCACAACACTTTCGCAAGGATTCACCCCCCTTACATTTCCACCTCTCCCACCATCACCATTGTCATCAACACCACTCCTTGGTTTAGGGCTTCCCCCTCTACCGAGTATCCATCAAACATACATCCCAACCATCAATCAAAACATCTTGCCAAACGCTCAAAAATTATTGTTGGCATCACAACAACAAACGACAAACACACAAGCAATGGCAACATCATCAAACACCCCCAAAACATTGCAAAGCATGGTCTCTCAAGGGCCAATCACATCAACGACGCCACTTACCACATCAACAACACCATCCACCAATCACGTAATCAACATGACAACACCATCCACCAACCAAATAATCAACACAACATCACCATTCACCACCACCACAAACGCCATTCCAAATCCACCACCACCCCCACCACCACCAACATTCACCACATCAAACCAATTCAACGCGGCGCAGAAGCTGCTTTCCAAAGAGGCTATCAACAAGTGCAAAAACAAAAAGCCATGCAACAAGCTGCTCAAGCCGCGCAAGCTGCCAAAGCTGCACAAGCCACATTACAAGCACAATAAGCACAACAAGCCCAAGCTTTATTGCAATAGCAACAAATAACAAGCCT
>VDFB02143469.1:0-14598 GCA_007258455.2 Sequoia sempervirens | reverse complement strand
AAAGGTGGATGATTCCGGAAAACCTTTCACTCTGCTCAGAAACGTGATCATATCCTTGACGTCATCTTTGAAGTCACTTCTCAGGAGTCCTTTCGGCCATCTGGAAACAGACGATCTAGGCTTTTTGAGCCATTGAGTATTTATCAACCGCCATTTATTGGCACGATCAAAATCTCCCCTCGTGTTTCCGATATAGAAATGTCAATATATTTGTCCATGTAGGAACCTTGGGGCAGACAATGTCAAAGAAAATCGGGGTCAAGTCTTGTGAATTCGCAGTTCGAAGAGTCGATCACACTTCTGCTTTCTCGGATGTAATGAGACGCAATTTGAAGAACAAACTCAGTATTGTGCGCAGCTGTGGGGAACATCGCCACCAAGTGGAGATTGCTGTGTACGATTGCCCTCATTGAATCAGGGGGAGGCTTCGTCTCTGTCAACTTTGCAAAGTCAACCAAGTCTTGATGGCCAACTTCTGTATCCTTTATTTCTTCAACTTTCGAAAGCACCATAGTCGGCGGATAAACGCCTTGATATTTGTACTTCATCTTGCTTTTTGCTTTCGAAGAAGGAGGCTTCGTAGCAGTCATCAAAAGAAACTAGAACACTGAGCACTCTTGACTTGACGATCTCTGAGAGTAGACTGCAATCCGTCTAGCCAGAACAAACACCAATTGTTAGGGAACATGGGAAAGCGTGAAATGAGCACGAGGGTGGAAAAGCATGGAGTGGAATATGAGGCACGCAAAATGATGCACGAATGCAAAAAAATGAGGCTCTGGAGTGCACTGGTCAAAAATGAAGTTCGTTTGGAAGAAATTGGAAAAAGTCAGAAAAAAGTGTAAGGGCCCTAAAATTCAGCACCCTTACATTATGAGAAAATTGCTTTTAGTGTAAGGGTGCTAAATTTTAGCGCCCTTACACTTTCCAGTGTTAGGCAATTTTTGTGGTATCTTCAAAATGTCATGGCACGGAAATTTAGCGCTTTTGTAATTCTGGCAATTTTGAAGATTTAAATGCAGGGAGGAATGGCGAAGGCGCTTTGAGCTTTGCAGATGCAATGTTTGTAACAATGAAAAATTTTGAAGTTGTCTCCATTCCATGTCTATGCGTTCAAGGGTTTCACAAGAAATCTTTTCTTTTGTGAGATTGGAAAGTTTGCTTCAAAGCATATGAAAAGAATGGCATGAAAAACGCGCTGAGAATAACGTTGGAGAGATACGAGTTTGTGAGGAGAAATGGACAAAACATGGAACACAGAAATGGTGTCATCTTTGAGGGAAGAAAGAAACGCATAGAGAGAAAAGGGAAAACAAAAAGAAGAATGCGTAGGGTTAGCAAAGACTTGTCATTATTCTTGTAATGAAAGCAAACAATGAAAGGAAAATGCGAAGGAAGAGAAAGACGTATCCAAAACAATGAAGGAGGATCCCATTGCGTAAAGAGAAGAAAAACATGAATGGAGGAGGACGTGAATGGAAAGAACAAAAACGAATGAAATGAAAGACGTGAATGTAAGGAACAAAAACACGTATGCTAATAATGAACATATACAAATGAAAAGATGAAGCTAAATGGAAAACCTTACCAGGGCAAAACACGAATCTTGCCGAAGAGGTGAATGGCGAAAATCCTCAAAACGCGAATTTGCAGTTTAAGTGTAATTCGCCCAGCAAGAGAGACAAGAGGATAAAATGAAAAGAAAACAATAAAATGGCGAACTCATTCACTTAATTGTAAATGAAAATTAAAAACCTAACTCAAGTCGTTAAATGTAATTTAGGCACTTATGAAAAGAAATTGTACGATTATTGAGAAAAGCGAAAACATGAAGAGAAGCGTGCGGAGGCATAAAAAAGTTTAAGTGTCAAAGAAAATGTAATGGTGCTAGGTTAAGCGCCCTTACATTTTGGAAATTCCTTTGCATGTGAGGCATTCAAAGGTTGGCCCTTACATTCCACACCAGATCAAATTTTGGAATTTCTCCCTCTGAGGAATGCGATTGCTCTTGCATCTTCACAATTGCAGTATGAACTCTTGGCGAATATTGAAAGATCTGGATTTGAGAAGGTCTTTGCGAGGAAGCGAGACAAGGGGAATGCTGAGATTGACTATTCCGGGAGACTTGGTAACATTTTGAGGTGAAAGCAGAAAATCACTCTGTTATGCGTACTTGAACTTCACGAATCCTAGGAAACAGACAAGTTTCATAGGGGGGTTATCCGTGGAACGAGCGCTGCTAGATTCCGTGATAACAGCTGGCTCCTGCTGGGGATCTTCCTTCGGTTGTTCTTTAGAAAAGAACGAAGGGAGAAAAAATCCAGAATTCAAGTGCCTTTACCCATCCATTGGGCTTGGAGTCAGGCGACGACGACGACAAAAAACAAAACACAAAGACTCAAAAGGACTTGAAAGTAAAAAGTATTTACATACCAACACCGACTTCTTTACTGCGTAAAGTGCTTGAGATGTTTCCCACTGTGAGGAAGGGCAAATGGTGTGCCATCTCCATATGCCAACAAGAAACTGTTTTCACCATGCAACTGATGTATTTGGAAAGGTCCAGTCCATAGTGAATCAAATTTCCTGTGCATACCTTTTGGCTCTCTTCGTTTGTCCCATAGGAGGACGAGGTCACCAACTTGAAATTCTCAAGACTTAGCATTTTTTTCGAACAACTTCTTCACTTGATCCTGGTTTTCCGCAATGTGGTCAGCCACCTGAACTCGATTCTCTTCCAATTCGGAGAGATACATGATGCGCTTGTCGACAGAATTGTCAAACATCTCATCCTCAATGGCCTTAGCCAACTTGAGGGCTGGTAGTTCCAAAGTTATAGGAATCTCGCCATTCAATCCATACAAGAGCTGAAAAGGAGACATGCCGATAGCTCGCTTCAGAGTTATTCTGTCTGCCCACAAAGCATCAAACAAAAGCATCAAACAAAGCCTTGTGCCACAAACGCTGATTCTCGTCCACCAGCTTGTGGATTATAGTTACCAGATTCTTGTTACTAGATTCCGCTTGGTCATTACCCTGCGGATAATAGTCGGAAGAATGTGACAAAGTTATACCATGCTCGAAACAAAACTCCATGATCTCATTTGATGAGAAAGCAGAAGCGTTGTCCGCAACAATCTTGTTCGGCACACCAAACCTGGAAATAATATTTTCTTTTAAGAAGTTTCACACTACTTCCGAAGTAGCATGCTTGGTAGGTATTGCTTCCACCCATTTGGTGAAATAGTCTGTAGCCGTCAAAACATAGACATGTCCAGCACTTGACAATGGATTCACTGCACCTATGAAATCAATGCCCCATTGTTGGAAAGGTTCATCAATCACGACAGGTTTTAATGGCAAAGATGCCAATTTTGGATGGCCAACAAACTGTTGGCACAATTCACACTTACGCACCCAAGAGTACGTGTCCTGAAAGAGTGTAGGCCAGTAATACTTTGCTCTTAGGATTTTGTGAGCGGTTACTGGCGCTGAGAAATGTCCACCACATGCCAAATCATGGTAAGATTTCAACAACTTTTGTTGTTGCTCTTTATCAACACACCTGAGAAATGTCCCATCCATCACACGCTTATACAAGCTGCTATCCCACAAGACGAAGCTAGCTGACTTTAGCTTGACGGTTCTCTTTTCTTTTGGAGTTAAGTGATTAGGACATTCTCCGTATGTCAGGAAGTGAGCTATGTTGGAAAACCATTCATCAGTGGTGCTAACGAATAGTACCATAGGAAGTGCACTTGGATCATCCTCTTCATCTGAGACCTCCTCATCCTCTGAAATTTCCTCACCTGGATTGTTTTCCGTAATGAGCTAACAAAGACGACGCCCACGTATCAGCTTAGTAGGTTTTATCTCTAGATCATATTCCTAAATCTTAGCAATCCAGTTTCCTCTTTTCATTCCAAATTCCTGTTGTGTGAGGATAGACTTGACAGTCGAATCTGGAACGAGGACTTTGACATGACTGCCCAGAATGTAGAACCGGAAATGCTTGATGGCTTTTACAACTGCAAAAGCGTGCTTTTCCATCTGAGAATATTTCAACTCGTAATTCTTTAGAGGGAAACTCATGAATGCAATGGGGGATTCAAAACCCTCATCATTTTCCTGCACCAAGATTGTTGATAGCGTATGCTCGGAAGCATAACTGTACATCACAAACTCCTTGGTGTAGTTAGGGAAAACCAATACAGGCGCATGAGCAATGGCCTCCTTGATGTCATCGAACGCTGCTTTGCCTTCAGCCGTCCAATGAAATGTGGCATTGCCCTTCATCATGTTCACAATGTGACGAGTCTTTTCAGCAAAGTCTGGAAGAAATCTTCTCAAGAAGTTTACCTTGCTGAAAAAGGAATGAACGGCTTTCTTGCTTGACGGCAAAGCAAGGGACTTGATTCCATTGACTCTTTCTGAGTCAATCTTGATTCCTTCAGCAGATACTACGTGACCAAGAAGTTTACCTTCTGTCACCCCAAAAGTTGACTTTTTGGGATTGAGGGAAATGCCGTGCTGACGGCACCTCTCCAGAGTTTGTCTCAAATGATAGAAATGCTCATGGCGTTGCTTGGAGAACACTATAAGATCGTCAAGATACACCACAATGAACTTACCCATTATGTCACGGAAAGCAAGATCCATGGCACGTTGGAATGTAGCGCCGGCATTGATCAAACCAAATGGCATCCTACGATACGCAAAGGTTCCCCAAGGCGTTGTGAAAGCGGTTTTGTGTTGATCGCTTGAATTCACTTCAATTTGATTGTAACCGGAAAATCCGTCTAGCATGGAGAGCATCTCGGATCCAGTTACGTTTTGTAGAACTTGATCCATCACTGGAAGTGGGTAATTGTCTTTGAGAGACAATTGATTTAGATTTCTGAAATCTACACAAATGCGGATTTCACCATTCTTCTTACGAACAGGGACGATATTGGCTATCCATGTTGAATGATGGATAGGGAAAATTATCCGCGCATTCAACATCTTTTGAACTTCAGCTAAAATTGTTCCAGAAATCTTGGGATTGTACTGCCTCTGCTTTTGTTTGTAAGGTAAAGCACCAACCTTGAGAGGAATGTCATGTTGCACTTCCTTGGGCCGAAATGACTTTAGATCGTCATATGAATACGCCAAGACGTCAATGTACTCCTGCAGTAGCTGAGCAAACTGTCTTCTTTCTTCGGCCGTGCAACATTTGCCAATGTTGACCATCTTAGGATCGGCCTCAGTTCCCAAATTTATCTGTTCAACCTCATTAGATGAGTCAGAATCTGAGAGTTGTTTCTTTACGTGGCGATCATGCTTATCAAAAAGTTTCTCCAAGGATACCAATCCTTTAGGGATCTTATTCCCTTTGAGTTGCAGATATTCCTCGCCTGTAACAGGATCTAGATCGGACATGGATTCTCGAAGTGGAGAATCGCTGCCCTCAAAGTACAACTCATCGAAATTCTCTGCTTTCTCAAGAAAGGCGATAATTTGATGGTCGTCGTTGAAAATCTGCCAGTTTTCTGAATTGTCAGGTACACTTGGGCGGAAAACCAACTCTATGGTGTAGGTAGAACCTTGAAAGTCTTTGTGTGGTACCAGGAGCGTGGCAGAGATCGCAAGGGAATCAGCTCTAGTATTGTATTCTCTGGGAACAACGGAGATATCAAAAGCCTCGAATTCCTCAATGGAATCCCATACTAGATTACGGTAATGCCTGAGTCTCTCATTCTTTGTTTGATAGAGATTTCTCACTTGACATACTATCAACTCGGCATCACCTTGCGCATGAAGATTTTTTATACCCTTCTTCAATGCAACTTGCATTCCCAGTAACAGGGCTTCATACTCGGCAGTGTTATTGGTGTTATCAAATTACAGCTTGAAGGAGAAAGGGAAAAACTTTCCTGATGGTGAGATGAAAACCATTCCTGCTCTAGAACCGGTCGAAGAGCAGTTACCATCAAACTCGAGCAGCCAGACACCGTTGGAATCACCAACTGGAACAGTGTCGAAATCTAAAACTTCATCCTCTGATGAAGATTCATGGTCGGAGATGGACAAATCTCCTGACGACGTTTCATCTGAAGTTGACGAAATATCATCTTTTTCTAGCTCATTTTGAGTTGAGGATTCTCCTACCTCATCTGTTTGTAGGTAGTAAGTCCCCACGCCTGAAGATTCGAACAAAATCTGAGCTCTGGGATCATTGGACTCAACAACCGAAAACTTTGATTCCTTTTCAGGAATCAGCTTTTGCATCACACCTTTAACTGGTATTCTTGCTTCGGACATATCCATACTTAGTTCTCCTCCAAAATCTTTGCAGAAATTGTGTCCGAGGAGTATACTGTAGGAAGCTGGTACATCGGCCATGAGGACCGTCATTTTTATCTTCTTCTCCGGGTATGCGACGAATGCATATTGGGCATCCTTGATCTGACCAATCAATGGCACTTGCTTATTTTCCATGGAAAAGCAACGGTTGAAGGTTTTGGTCATCTCAAGGCCTAACACAGTAGCTACCTTAGCGGGAATTACATTGTCAGACGCACCAGAGTCTATGACATAGTTACTCAGCTTGAAACCATTTACAAGTAGGGAGATGAAAAATGGATCAATGCATGCAGAAGCAGTTGGAGGATTAGATATGAGGTTACTCTGTGATACTTTGGGTTTAGGAGTAACTGGGACTCCAGGAGGAGTATCCTGACTTGGGGAGATCTTTTTATCATTTACGAACTTGACAAGCCTGTCAAATTGGTCGGGGTTGGCTTTGAGGTATTCAGCCTCGGACATTTGAACCTTGGTTTTCTTGGCATGGTCAATGATGTCAAAAGCCTAGAAATAACTTTGTAGGTTGGAAGCCGTAACTTCGCTGATTGGTTTCACGAAAGGCACACTGGTCTTTGGAACGGGAGGATTATCTTTAGGAACAATGGGAGTCGACGAAGAAGAACGGGGTGTACTTACTTGCGGATTTGCTGCTTTCTTAGGCTGCCAAGGGAGGGGAGATCCTCTTTTGGAAATCGTTATGGGCGGCTTTTCTTTTTCTGGAACAGCAACAGCTTGAGCTTTGTCAAGTTCACTTTGTTGATGCTGCGTAAAAATAGCGTAAGTGTTAGTCACCAAGTTGTCTTCTTCTTCTTCTTCTTCCATCATTTGCAAATAGCTGATCTTGGAGTCGCCAGCCGATTCAGTCTCTTCTTCTTGGAAGAGATCGGCATTTTCTTCTTCAGGATATTCAGGCTGAGCATAATCATCTTGTTCAGTCTCATAGTACCTGGCGGCATTGTTAGCAGGCGGGGCTTCAAGAGCAAGACGTCTTGGAGGTGCTGGGAGACGATTCTAATTTTTATTGCCAGCATAGTTAGGAAAAGTCCTTCTAGGGGCATCTTTGTAGTTGTTACCATTATTGTTGTTTGAAACTTGCTTCTTGAGAGATAGAACTTCATTTGCCAGCCTTTGGACCATGGGATCTGTGAAATTTGAGCTGGCAGTGGAGGTACTAGCATTTGATGCTGAAGATCCTAAGGCTTGCATCCTTCTATTTCCGTTAGTCCCCATCCTGATTTCTCTAGCAAGGATCATGTCGTCCTCCAGACTGGTAGCCAATTGCTGGGCTGCTGCAACATTAACAAGATTTTCCCTACGCAAGTAGAAACTTACCTTAGGTAATTGGGTGTTGATGAAGAAGCAATTCAGGTTGTGATCCGTTGGTTTTGCATCATTGGGGATCTGTGTCACCAACTTGTTGAACTTTGCCACAAACTCGCGCATAGGCTCGTGAGCTTCTTTACGCATGGTGGTGAGTTGCGCCAATAGAGCATGTGAATCTTCAGCAGGCTTAAACCTTTCTTCAAATTTAGTGCGAAGAGTGGCCCAATTGGTGACGAAAGCATTGGGAAGAGTAAAGAACCATTTGGCTGCAATCCCTTGAAGGGATTCAATGAACAATCTTACAGAAACATCTTCATGCTCAATGCCAAGAACGCCGCATACTATGTAGAATGCGGATATGTGCTCATCGGGGTGTTGTTTGCCATCACCTTGAAATTTTGGAAGATGCTTCCTAGATACACGAGGGAGTTCGTGTAAAGGTGGAGTCAAACGGAGGGGACCAAAAGCATTTCCCCACGGTCCTGCAGGTGGTGCGGCCATGACTGGTTGCACAACAGATGCTTGAACAGGACGTCTGCGATAAACTGACCAAACACTTGGGATCGGAGATCTTTGGCTACGTGGAGGGAAGCTTATAGCCCGCTGCAATGGTGACCTTGCTCGTGGAAGAGTAAATGGAAAGTCACGTTGCAACAACTCTTCAAAGAGTGGATCTGTTATTCCTTGAGCCCTCAATCCTCTTGTATATATTCGGTCCGCCAGAATGTAGATCTGAATATAAAGGGTGTTACAGAGTTAACAATATACAAAAGAACAGCAAGAAAAAGGAAACTTATCTACTTCAATCCGAAGGCGTGTAAGGGCTCAGTTAGCATGTAGGTTCCCCAATGGAATTAAGCCAAAATTGTTGGTGAAAATTATGTAATCAACTTCGACGGATTACACAACTTGGACCTTCTGACTATGTGAGATGTGGAATCTCTCCTCTCTCGAGAAAGGGCGCCCTTCTTCTTTGCTAAGAGAAACAATAGTAAATCACAAAAGTAATTACCCAAAATGTACATGAAGTTCGCAGTGGGGGTGTGTTACCTGTCCTTCTCTCTTTTTGAGAAAGATGTTTACAATAGCTTCCCCGCGATGTTAGGAAGTTCACGGAGTGTGATAACAAGCAAGACAACTAAGCGATAATACCAATATCTCTATCTAAATGCAAAAGCAAAGAATTAGCAGAGATACCATAAATGATAACAACAACAAATTAAATTAAAAGGAAAGCTCACGAGAAGGCACAAAGTCATTTGGTAGCTTTATCCCGATATTGAATCTGCGTGAGCGTCTGGTTGCCATATTTAGAAGCACAAGTCTTCTTAAAGCAACAATTCTTCCATGACGGCATGAACGATTACAAGCACAAAGTCTTGTAGATCCTTCAACAAAAGTGTTAATAGCACGAACGATTACAAGCACAAAGTCTTGTAGATCCTTCGACAAAGTATCCAAGAGTATGAATAATTATAAGCACAAAGTCTTATAGATTATCCAACAAGAACATGCAAGAGCATGAATGATTATAAGCGCAAAGTCTTATAGATCACTCCACCAATGATAAACAAAATAACAATGCAATATAAATAATAGATGTAACACAAAGTTTACATCAACCACTTAGAGTCTTTTAGATTCCTCGAACTAATCACTACCAAATCAAATCAACTTACAAAAGTATCGAATCCAACGCAAAGTTTGGCTTGCAATCCTTTTCTTTATTGATTGAATCTCATTCACAAAGTATGAACGAAAAGTTTCACAAGTTTGCTTACAAAAGGGCAGCACTTTGTTGCAAAAGGCTAAAAGATAAATTACAATGAAAAATCCCTCACATTATATAGAAAGAGGGATGAGCAAAAGAAGGAAAGAGATTGAGAAAATCAGGGAGAGTTAAGTGAGCGATTTTAGGAAATCTCACCTAACTTTGACCAAAGTCAAAGTGTAATTTGTTTTGAAAATATTACATCTTTGGACTTGGTGTAATTACAATTTACAAAATGACATTCGAAAATGTCAAGAAATATTTACAAGATGCATAATGGGATGCACCGGAAATGTCTAACACTGGAGAATAGGGGGCTGCTTCACGTCTCTTTGCATTGGGCGCGGAAGTCTTCAAATTTCCTCCTAGTCTCCTGCACGAACTTCTCATCTGGACCAACGGTGTAATCCACAATGGTGTGAATTCTCGTGATCGATCTCATGGTAGATGAGTGAACCTTTTTGCACCTGTCAAGATGCGTCTTCAGGTTATCCAATGTGAGCCTTATATCACAAATGATGTTCAGCGAAGCTTCTGAGAAGTCTGAACTGTCGATCAAATTCGTGATGGCTTCCTTGAAGATCAGGGATATTTTTGTGGCGGTGAGGAAGATACGATTGTCTATCAAGAAGTTGACGAGGGAAACTCTCGATACTTTTGTCAAGAATGTTGCGTGCCATCGATATCTTCATACTTGGTGAAGATCTTCTATGAGAGATTGAACCACTTGAATCTTGTGTTTTAGTGATTCTTTTACCTCTACAAACTTTTCTTTGTCGGGAATTACCCCTACCTCCACCAATTTGCTGAGCTTTACCTGTTTCATTTTCGACCATGACAATAGGCATTTTTCCATGTCTCTGCGCTCCTGGGAAAGTACACTTTTTTCTTTATCAAGCTCTGTGGTGAGCTTGGCCAACAAGGTAGTTTTCTCGTCTGTAGCCATTATAATCTAAGATCCATGTTAGATGATCTTTTCAACAAAGTCATACAACACACCGCCTTTGGAAGGCGAATTTCGACTTTCTTATTGTTGGGTCTTCAATACCTGTGATGAAACTTGATCCTTGGACCTCTTCGTGAAGAAGTGGGAACGGCCGCTGATTTGTTTTTGTCGCGGAGTTCTTGCTGTTGGCGTGCTTCTACCTTGGACTCTTCTCCTTCTGAGTCTGTCCTAAAACTTTTCATTGTATGACCATGTTTGTGTAACCATTCTTCTGTGTTGGCTAGGATTGGTCTCAGCCTTTCTCTCATGCTGGTGACCTCTTTCCTAGACCACTGTATTGCAGGCAACGACCTCTTAGCAATGCCTTGCTCATCATAAGAGCGGCGTTTATGATATCACACTGGATCCTCAAATCCCTACATTAAGTCAATTATTCACCAGATCTCGATTTGTTGGTATCCAATTGCAATAGTCCATTTAAGATAGCTTCTTCATCTCGCAATCAGCCCGGATAATCCTCAAAGCGGTTACTGTGTTGTTTGACCTTTTGCAACTTCTTACGACATCTGTTAGTCAAAATCAAACCTATACACCATGGTTTGATGGTCCATGATCACATCTTAACATATGAAGCGGACTTAGCTTTATGCGGTTTGGATAGTATATCACCGATGGTCAGTGGGAACTTGAATCCACGCTTGTGGTTGCTTCTTCGTTCTTTTTGCACTGACATCAACTGTCTGCATGTTTCCATGAGAACCCACTTATTCGAAGGATAATGTGGTAGCATGTAGGGACAACCAGTGTAGCAGCCTACTCTCAAGTAAGTAAACGTTGGGAATTGGAGAAAAATGCATCCAACTTTACTTACCACCTTATAAGCCTCATCAGATACTCTTCTTCTTTCCAAAGCTGGATCAAAGTTGAAGAGTAAAGGCACAAAGAAAGCATCAGTAACCCGTCTGAAATGATGAAAGCTCTCCTTCAGCTCCAACTGATAGAAATATCTGTACACAGGCACCATCATTCGATTCCCTTTTGTAGATAGACCTGGGAATTGTCTCATCACAACTACTGCGTACACCAGGTAAGAAGTCATGTAGAACTTCAATGTAGAGGGAGCATTGATCAACTGTTCGTGCATCTCATCACTGATTTGTTTACCCCAGTCAATATGCACTTTCCGCCTCCTTATGATCCTGATGTATTCATACATCCAATCGTGAAAGGTGGATGATTCCGGCAAACCTTTCACTCTGCTCAGAAACGTGATCATATCCTTGACGTCATCTTTGAAGTCACTTCTCAGGAGTCCTTTCGGCCATCTGGAAATAGACGATCTAGGCTTTTTGAGCCATTGAGTATTTATCAACTGTTTGGCTTTATTGGGATCAGCATCGAAAATCTCCTGTGCTTTTGATATAGAAATGTCAATATATTTGTCCATGTGAGGAACCTTGAAGACAATGTCAAAGAAATCGGGGTCGAGTCTCAGAATCTCGTGCCTAGAAGAGTCGATCACACTTCTGCTTTCTCGGATGTAATGAGACGCAACTTGAAGAACAAACTCAGTATTGTGCGCATCTGTAGGGAACATCGCCACCAAGTGGAGATTGTTGTGTACGATTGCTCTCATTGAATGGGGAGGCTTAGGTCTCTGCGTCAACTTCGCGAAGTCAACTGAAGTCTTGATGGCCAACTTACATCCTTTATTTCTTCCAACTTTGAAAGCACCATAGTTGGCGGATAGACGCCTTGATATTTGTACTTCATCTTGCTTTTTGCTTTCGAAGAAGAAGGAGGCTTCGTAGCAGTCATCAAAAGAAACTGGAACACTGAGCACTCTTGACTTGACGATCTCTGAGAATAGACTGCAATCCATCTAGCCAGAACAAACACCAATTGTTAGGGAACATGGGAAAGCATGAAATGAGCACGAGGGTGGAAAAGCATGGAGTGGATTGTGAGGCACACAAAACGATGCACGAATGCGAAAAAACGAGGCTCTGGAGTGCACTGGTCAATAATGAAGTTTGTTTGGAAGAAATTGGAAAAATTCAGAAAAAAGTGTAAGGGCGCTAAAATTCAGTGCCCTTACATTCTGAGAAAATTGCTTTTAGTGTAAGGGCGCTAAATTTTAGCGCCCTTACACTTTCCAGTGTTAGGCAATTTTTGTGGTATCTTCAAAATGTCATGGCGCAGAAATTTAGCGCTTTTGTAATTCTGGCAATTTTGAAGATGTAAATGCAGGGAGGAATGGCGAAGGCGCTTTGAGCTTTGCAGATGCAATGTTTGTAACAATGAAAACTTTTGAAGTTGTCTCCATTCCATGTATATGTGTTCAAGGGTTTCACAAGAAATCTTTTCTTTTGTGAGATTGCAAAGTTTGCTTCAAAGCATATGAAAAGAATGGCATGAAAAACGCGCTGAGAATAACGTTGGAGAGATACGAGTTTGTGAGGAGAAATGGAAAAAACATGGAACACAGAAATGGCGTCATCTTTGAGGGAAGAAAGAAACGCGTAGAGAGAAAAGGGAAAACAAAAAGAAGAATGCGTAGGGTTAGCAAAGACTTGTCATTATTCTTGTAATGAAAGAAAACAATGAAAGGCAAACGCAAAGATGAAAACGTGAAGGAAGAGAAAGACGTATCCAAAACAATGAAGGAGGATCCCATTGCGTAAAGAGAAGAAAAACACGAATGGAGGAGGACGCGAATGGAAAGAACATAAACGAATGAAATGAAAGGCGTGAATGTAAGGAACAAAAACACATATGCTAATAATGAACATATACAAATGAAAAGATGAAGCTAAATGGAAAACCTTACCAGGGCAAAATGCGAATCTTGCCGAAGAGGTGAATGGCGAAAATCCTCAAAATGTGAATTTGCAGTTTAAGTGTAATTCGCCCAGCAAGAGAGACAAGAGGATAAAATGAAAAGCAAACAATAAAATGGCGAACTCATTCACTTAATTGCAAATGAAAATTAAAAACCTAACTCAAGTCGTGCAATAAATTTAGGCACGAAAAGTGGCACGATTGACGAAAAACGCGAAAACGTGAAGAAACGTGCCAGAGGCATAAAAAAAAAGTTTAAGTGTCGAAAGAAAATGTAATGGCACTAAAATTTAGCGCCCTTACATTTTTTGGAAATTCACTGCATGTAGGGGCGCTAAAATTTAGCGCCCTTACATTTCCAGACTTAGTCAAATTTTTGGAATTTCCCTACAGGAGCGCACTTTTTCAGTGCTACTACATCTTTCGCAATTTGCAAAGTACGAACAGTGAAACGTCACGAAAGATCTCATTTCGAAGGTCTTTGCGAGGCGAAGAAGGGGGAATGCTTGAATTGACTATTCGAGACTTGGGAACGCATTTCGAGGTGGCTTGAAAATCACTCCGTTATGCGTACTTGAACTTCACGAATCCTAGGAAATAGACAAGTTTCGTAGGGGGGTTATCCGTGGAACGAGCGCTGCTAGATTCCATGATAACACACTCAAGACAATGTCAATCATAAGTTGGAAAGAAACCCATAACCTTCAAACTAACCTCAAACCAATTTTTAATACAATATGTTCATAGAAAGAAGTCTAGTAAACCTATACAATAGAACTAGTGCATTTATCATTTGAAACAAATAATAGAATAATAAAAAAAGTAAAGAAAATCCACACTATTTTCATTTAAAACAATTATTTCAACTAAAAAATACAGTAAAATAAAATTATTTTCTATTGCTTAAAATTCAATTTTTCTCCAATACAATAATGAATCTCTTACTTTACATTTAAGGATGTGCAGATATATATAGACACATCAAAAGTAGTTCCATATTATATAAATTATGTAAAAGATAAATATAAATTCTCTAAACATGAACACAAATAGAAAAACTCAAAAAATATATAACAATTTCTACCATTAGAAAATTCATTTATTTTGTATTCAATACTCCTCCATCAAGTTGTCCCTTGTCCGCTTGATCATGGTCTTTTCATCATCTATATTTTGGTGGGAAAACACTGTGAAATTAGTTAAAACACTAAGAATCTTTTGATCAATCATTAAATAATTGGAAATGATTGACATTATCTTCACTAAAGGGAGGGGACACAATTTCAGTGGAGAAATCATTAGGAATAAAATTTTCTGAAGGCGACAAATTTGTTGTTGCAAAAGTCAATGAATATGCTAATTCAGTTTTGTC
>VDFB02143468.1:0-19944 GCA_007258455.2 Sequoia sempervirens | reverse complement strand
GTAGATAATTTGGTATTGCACCAATCTACAATTGCACGTGCATTTCTAAATTTTGCAGCATCCTCAAATTTTAGTTGCTCTCTAGCAAGAGCTCTTTCTACACATGCACCTGCTCCATCGTGTTCTCCCTTACCATGACCAGCTTCAAAAAAACTCCATATGTGTTGGATATTATTTTCCTTATGAACTCTACATAACCAATAAAACATTCTAGTATTTTTTAATTGACCCATGCAATTATTTGACCATATGAGATGTTCTAGCATTTGAATTCCCCTCTCTTTTAAGTTTTTTATAAAATATATCAAAACAATATTGTAAAAACTTAGATGAATGTAATCGATTATCACTTACATAAAAATGGTACTCTCTCAAAAAATTTCTATTATCTTATGTACTATCTTCTACATGTCTATAAACAATGCGAACAAATATAGCTACTTGCATTGAATTATAATACTGTGATTGAATTTCTTCTTGTGGAGCAAGAGTATAATTTTCAACAAAATCAACAACTGACAATATACTTCCCATTGGAAATGTGTTTTTACATAAACAAAATTGATTATCAAGCCAATGAGCATTATGAGAGTGTTGAACATATTTAGCTACAAACTTATCTTTAAATTCATTAATAAAAGCGTGCACACTAACTTTTTCCACAATTAGCTCAACACATTTTCAAGTTTTTCCATCTTTTAAAGAATACTCAACATTTTAAAAAAAATTTACATCCACTAATTGTTGTCCAAATTCATCTAAACTACTTTCATGCATACATTCTCCTAATAATGAAAAGTTACCACATCTATCACATTCTCCAGAAATGCATGCTTTTAAAAAAAATGAGTTTCCATTTAAAGAGGGATCACAAAACAAACCTGCTATAAAATATTTGATTCTTTCAGGTGGCATATTAATGCCACAAATGTCCTGCATAATTTAGTTAGCATGCAAGGTGCATCGTATATATCAAAATATACCATAATAATAACGAAAGTGTACATGAGTCTTACAACAACAAGAAATTTGTTGCTTATTAATTCTAACATACCAAGGTTTACACTTTTCGAATGATCTTTGACTTATGTTAATATTCAATGGTAAGATTGAAGCATCTAAATTTTTTTTATATAATTTAGTTTGAGTCATATCTAAGAGATGCTTTGGATGAGGTTCACGAATTTTGGAACCCACCCTTAATTTTAAGACATCTCTAATGTTAGGTGATACTCTTGTATTATCATGCCAAAATTTATCGATTAAAGATTTAATTTCATTAGTTAATTTCATGTCTGATCTTGGGAGTCTACCACTAAAACTCCAACATTGATTAATAGGATCCTTTTCAATACTTTCTCTTCTTTTAGCAGCTCTTATCAAAGTTCTAGGATTTACTTTCACACATTTACTAATCTTACTTAACATTCTTTTATTTGAAGTTTTTTTATCAACTAGAGTAGTTGTTATTACACGACGAGCCGCATTCTTATCTTTCGATCGACTTTTTTTTACCAACAACATCAATAGAATTAGCAACACTAGATATGACTTGTTCTACTAAATCATCTTTCTTTTTTGATTTTACAAAAACACCTAATTTTTTCATCACTTTTCTCATTTTCAACATTCTCATCAATTGCACCATGAGTTGACATTGGAGTCCTAATTTATTTCTATAAAAAAACATTTTATATATTTTATTTCCTTAATTTCTAATTTGTCTCGAAGAAACTTTACCACAAATGTTATCTAGCACATTTGTTTCAATTGTAAAAAGAACATTTTCACCTTCATCCATAGAAGGAGTTTCATTTTCATTCACACAAGGGGTTTCATTTTCATTTTCAAATGTAAAAGGGATTTCATTCTCATTTTCATCAATATGAGGGATTTCATTCTCATTTTCATCAATATTAGGGATTTCATTCTCATTTGCATTCTCATAGGATATAATTTATCATTTTTTTGTTTATGCATTGTTTCAACCCTAATATTATTGATCTCATCAATGGTGTATCCAACTTCATCTAAACAAACAATATCAATATTATCAAAACTTGGGTTTGAACACATACCTGGATAGATTGTTTGAATAGGTGCATTTTCCATATCATTGGGAGGTGGATTTGAAGACATACCTGAAGTTGTTTGCATATCATTCAAAGTTGAGGTTGAAGGCATAGTTGGGTTTGTCTCCATAGTTGCATTTTCTTCCATATTCACCATCTCCACATTTGCATCATTTATATTTATTTCATCATTCATGGCTTCCTCTTGAACATTCTTGGAACTAGATGCTTCCAAATCTTTCATTTGACGAATCCTTTCTCTCCTTTCCCTTTGTCTTTTTGCCTCCTTATCTTTATTTACTTGAATTTCTTTGGGTGTTATTAACTTTCTACATCTTTTTTTTTGTCTTTTCTTATCACCCATGGTTACCAAACCCTTTTTATGACAAAAAAATAATTCAAAAAACCTATTTTCAAATTGCCACCTCCTTCAAATATTCAAATTAAACTATGTACTATGAAGATCATTTTTTCTATAAACTGTGAAGTACAAAAACATCATGAGTACATCCAAAAATTCTCTTTTTCAAAATATTCTTCTAAAATGTTCTTCTACTTGATTCCACTTCAAAAAATTCAACCTGCACTTTGTTTCTTCCAACAATTTGAATAGAATATGCCCTACACAAGACAAATTTGCAATAAAAAACAAAGAAAATGACACTTTTGGACCGTATTGCAGAAAAAGAATGTTGCGGAAAAATCGTGTTTTACCAATATTTTTTAAATTAGGGAAAAACGGCTATATTAGAAATGTGTACACCTTATGAAACACGTACGCGTTATTTTCTAGGAACGCATACGCGTTTCATAATGCATACGCTTTACCTTTACCCAATGGGTAAATAGATAACGCATATGCGTTATGAAACACGTACGTGTTTTTGTAACGCGTACACGTTATTTAAAAGTTGAATTCCCACACCACATCCAGCCCTAGTTTTAGGCTTGGGAAAGACTTGGCAATCTAAGTCTTAGTCTTTGACCTGCAACTAAAAAACTAAGGCAGATTGAAGAAGAATGTCCAACTTTGATAACATGGCTGATGGACTTCTTTTCTGAATCAATCTATAAAATTAAAACCCATTAGAGAACATGATGTCTACTTTCCAAATATATAATTTTTATTAATATTGGATTATGTTTGCTATTTTTAATTAATTAATTTCTAAGCAAACTAGTCCTTAAACTTGAAATATCAGACTTTTTTTGTTTTTTAATAAGTTTTTTGTGGTTAAGATTTTTGTAAAAAAAATCATATGGGATCAAACTTCAAACAATTCTCTACACAATGAAAAAAAAAGAGTCAAAAAATGTTTAGTTTAGGTCCAATTATGTTGTCCATAGACGTTGATTTTTAAAAACAGCAATTAAGGCCAATATAAATTTAATAAAAAATATATTTTCAACCAAAAATTACAAAAAAAATTCCAGACCAAACTTCATGTTGTTAGCTCTCTTTTCCCAAAAGGAATTAGTAAAATACTTTTATTTGGGTCGAAAAGTGTTGTCCGTACATGTGCTTGGTATTGTAAAAAAATAGACTTTTAAAAAGTGGTTTTTATAGATCCCTATCAAAATTTAATTTCTATAATCTGGGTATTTGAATAATTTACATATTTGGAAACTAGATTCAGAATGCTAAATTTCATATACTGAAATTTTTTAAGATTCATTGTGTAAGTGCCTCAAATTTTCAGTCCAAGTGTGACAAATTCTGAAAAACAGCAAAAACACTTCCACTTTTTGAGCTTTTTGTGTACCCAACTTCTTGCATCAGCCCTTGTACAAGGATTTAGGAATTTTATAACTAAATTTGCAAACAAACATTGAAAATTTATCAATTGTAATGATCCACTAGTCCTGCAAGAAAGGTTTAACATATTGTTTTCTGTTCTAATTATATCTATGTTCATAACGTTTAATTGATTGTCTCTTGATGAATACACATTTAAATGCATAATATTTATCAAATGTTATTCCATTGTCAATATCAAGGACCCTAATTTACTATGTATCAACCTTAATCTATCGAATAATTTCTTCCATAGGCATGCCTGCATACTTGTCTCCATATAATGCAAATGAAATTTAAAACATTTAAGCAATGCAAATGAATTTTTTCCATTATCAAATATTCTTGAGCTTAAAATCAGGGTTTTCAAATGCAAAATGATTTGTTTGATTTCAATTTAGGGTTTTAGAAAAAAAAATTGTTTGAATTCAATTTAGGGTTTCAAAAAGTAATTAGGGTTTTCAATGCAATTTTTTTTGTTTCATCTTAAATTAGGGTTTTCGAATGCAATAATTTTTGTTCGATTTGAATTTAGGGTTTCAAAAAGTAATTAGCATTTTCAAATGCAATTTTTTTTATTTCATTTCAATTTAGGGTTTTAAAATGTAATTTTTTTTGTTTCCTTTCAATTTAGGGTTTTCAAATGCAATTTTTTTTGTTTGATTGAACAATTTAGGTTTCAAAAGCTAAATTTTGTTCTTAAGATATGATTTAAGGTTGATTTTTTGTTTCTATTCAATGTCTTGAGGGTTTCATTTCATTTTTTATTCTACTTCTACAAATCACCATTTCTTTTATTATAGATAAATAAAATACATAAAACGCTAAATAAATTGAAAAAACATGCTAAAATATATTATTGTATTAAAATTTTCAAAAAAACATGAAAAAAGCAAAAAGATTAGGGGTGGAGGTGCACCTGGAGGTTGTTGTCATCTTTGTGAAATCCAGATCCCATGCTCTATGAATAACTGAGTTTCGTTTATTTTTAAAAATAAATACCACTTTAAAACGGGATCCCGATCTTTACAAAATGGGATCCCGATCTTTACAAAACGGGATCGAGTTTTGTAAAGATTGAGATCCCATTTCTTGTCCGCCAGTTTGAAACCCATTAATAGATGAGATCCCATTTTTTTTTTAAACGGGATCTCATTTAAAATTTAGGCTCAGGATCCCAAAGCTAAACGGGATCCCGTTTTTTAAAAGTGGGATCCCATTTATTAAAAAACAAGATCTTGTTTTTGGCAAGACAATTTCATTTTTTGCCTAAGTCAAACTTCCACATTTCGTGGACTCATCTTCTTTCTCTTACCCATCTATGTACCTGGGAAGTCTGGAAATGAGATGAAGATTCCATAAATGCAAAAATGTTATCAAAATGTGTTATGGAGGACTAAGACACCCTTATTGTTGTCTTAGCCCTGCTGTTGTTTTTCAGGGCAGATGCTGGAACTAGATCTAAAAGAATATTTGAAAATACCTTCAAGAGGACTAAGATTCCCTAGGTGGCGACTTAGTCCCATCTAGAATTTCTGGAATCTTTGAATGTGGTCCTAAGGCTCAAGGTTTGCACTTTCTTCTTCTCATAGCTCAAGTCCTAAAACTCCCAAATCTGACTTGCAGGTGAGTTTACGTGAAGATGAAAAATTTGCAATGCAACTTTGCACTTCAAATGATCTTCAAATCTTCAACCTAAACCCGTAATCACAAGCACACAAGAGAGGGAAAACTTATTGATTGTTAGTAAATGGGGGTTTTCCTTAGTCAAACCCCTTGTTGGTAATTAAACCTTGGAATGAAATAAAATAATGAAGGTAAATGATGAATGAACAACATGAAATGTTACAACTCACCAAACCCTTGTAATAAGGTGTTGCAAATATGCTTGAAATAGCTAAAATGGATGTGGTTCTTGACTCTTGCTTTAAGGAGATAGATCTTGAATGAAACACTTGCTTGAATCATAAACCCTACATCACAATTGTTAGCACAATGACAAACATGATACCACAATATCCTTGATATGATGCTTGAATCTTGATGATGGCTCCATAAAATGTTTGATGAATTGCTCTTGATCTCAGATACTTGCCTTAGGAATGAATATTTGAATGCTTGTTAGGATAAAATGATAGAAATAACTTTGTATTTATACTTATCTATGCTTAATATCCCAAAATTACACCACAGCAAGCTAACACATGAAATCATTAATTAAAAGAGGCTAAATCCTGCCAAGATTTGAAATTAAATCCCAAAAATACCTTAAGGGAGACTAAGATGCCTTGGGTGGCATCTTATTCCAGAGGCATGAAACTCAGGGAACAAACTCCAAAGAGGGGCCCATTTAAGGCACATTTGAAATCAGGGTCCCGAGACCTTTGGGGGAAAAAGGCGCCCTAGGTGGCATCTTAGTCCCAACCCAAAAATTAGGAACACACAGCCACAATCATTAAATTATCATTTATTTGTTGATGTTTGTTGGGATTATCCAGAAAAAGACAGCTTATTAGGCTTGTGGATGCAAAGTAGGACTAGTTAAGACATAAATAAGGATAAACAAAGCAAGGCAGGCCCAAACAAGTGTGAAAATGCAAGGGCATGCATTTTCCTACACTGCAAAAAGTAAATCTTCAAATAGAAGAAATATGAGATAGTGCAATACATTTTTTTCCTAATTATTATTGTGTAAGATAAAGAGAAGACCATCCTTGAGCTCATGCAATGCCTTTATTTGTTGCATGAGATTAGCCCAAGATGAATGAGTCATAAATATTCTATATTCTTCAAAGTTTCTCTTGAAGATTTTTTCCTTAAAAAACTAGTAAAATTCACTCAAAAAGTTCTCTATAAGGTCCAAACATTTTATGACGAATTATTCTTCTTGTGGGATTCTTTCTATTAGATGATATAATCAAATGAAGGTTGAGCTAAATTAATTGGTTATTTGTGTGTCATGATGCGAATACTACTAGGATTTGGTACGTTATTTGGTTATGTTGTTTTATCCTGACACCTATATCATGAGTAAGTATCTTAATTGTATCAATTAAGTATGTGTTCAAAGTAAGGTTGGAAGATTCAATGTTCTTAACAATTCTAAAATATAGTATCTAGGTTATTATGTTAGAGCATAACTAGATGTTTAAGTTGGGTTACTTGTATGATTATTTGTTTAAGTAAATGTTCATTTATTTGGTTATAGAGATAGTAATGGTTTTACCTACTCTAGATGGATTATAATGTTGGATGAATGATATGAAAAATTAAATTCTATTAATTTGATAAGTATATTTAAATTAAATAAATTTTTAAATAATGAATGTTAAATATATTGTATTGATTTAATTTCAATTTGCTTTGGCTATTAAATGTTAATGGGTGTACTTGAGTGTAGGTGATTTCATGGTCAAATAGGAAAAAAATTGGAGGACTCTTGAGAAACCCTAATTGTGTTTATCTCGAGAAACCAACCCTAGTCCATTGGAGGGACCAAGATCAAGTGTGATGTGTGTATCATGATGTGAAGTTGTATTCACATGTGTGAAATTTATATTATTTTCTTTAATTTTGTAAGTGATTCATGAGGTGAAGGGAGTGGAAAATTAAATATTTTGAATTTATTTTCGTGAGGATTTAAATTTGATTTATGTGGGTATTTTCATTTATCTAGTCAATTTTTAAGTCCTAGGTCATAATACTATTAGTTAGGAGCATTTTTGAATGGAAAAATTAATTAAGGATGTCTTTTCTAACCTCCAAATTCTTCATTCTCAATAGGTGATGAAATTTGAAGGCAGTTAAGAGGAGGTTGGGTGAGTTGTATCCATCATCAAAGTTGGTTGTTAGGAAGTTTTGATGAGGTATTTCTATATATTTCATTCAAGAGAACAAAAGAGAGATTTTTTACTTCATTTCTTTTTCTAGTTTTAACTTCTTGTAAGTTAGAGAGGGAGGTAGGTTGAGAGAAATATTTTGATGCAGGGGCTTCTGGGAGTCATAACTTTTGACTTGAAAGTTCATTTTGGCTGAAATTTTACAGGGAGATGCATTATGATGAGTTGTTTGGATTTCCAACCAAAATCAATTTGGTAGGTGGCCATTTCAACACTTTTTTCAAGGCCAAATATTTTATTTGGGCCTTCAAAATAAGATTTACTATTTTTTTTAACTTTTTAATAGAATTTTTTTTTTTAATAATTTGGAACTCACATTTTCAATTTGAATTATAAGTTGGCATTTAGTGTCACCATAGTTGTAGGGATATTTTTGGAAAAATTTGAGCTCAAAGGGATAAGCATGCAAAATTACTAAAAAATGACAAATTGTGACGATTGTAAAAAAAATGCCAAAAATGGTAATTTTTTGGATTTTTTATTTTTTTGATATATGGAGGTTTTTCCTTTTATTGTGGAGTAGAGAAGAATAATGGAACAATGTGGTTTTGAATCAATTCACTATTTATTAGATTTCATTCAACAATAATGAACACATATTATTAATGGTTGGTTTGGTTTCATCATCTAGTATCATAGGAGGAAGATGGCTAGGAGAGGAAGAGGAAGAGGTCTTGCCCAGATGCATAAAGATACGCAAAACCTTAAATGAAAAGTAGTATATCTTGTGAAAATTATGGAAAATCAAGGAATGAGGTAAAGATAAGATGATTTTGATGAAGATATAAACCAAGGAGGTGCAAATTAGTATGTAGAAGCTAAAGAGGAACCATTAGATAGATCACTTGAATTTTGAAGAGAGAATTCTCGGGGCATTAAAAGTAAAAAATGATGGGATCAAAATTGAAATTTATGAGTGTGTGGATAGCCTTAAACTAGAGGAATTGATAGATTGGTTAAACTATGTGAGTAAATTCTTTGAATGGAAACTTATGATAGATGAAAAGAAGGTAAAATTTTCATGCACCAAGTTAAAGGGACATGTCGTGATCTAGTGGGATCTTTTGTAAAAGGAAAGGAGCAAAAAGGGAAAGGATAAAATTTAGACCTGGAGCAAGATGGAAAAGAAGCTTACTGAGAAATTTTTTCCTCTGGATTATGCCCAAACTCTTTTCATAGATTTCAAAATTTGAAGCACAATTTATCTACTATGGAAGATTACACAAATGCATTATACAAACTATCCATTCATGTGGAGCACCAAGAGACTAATGAGCGGATAGTTTCCAAGTATGTAAATGGTTTAAAATTTTCCATCCAAGATGAATTGAGCACACATAGAATTAATAGTATGGAAGAAGCATATCAATTATCCTTGAAGGTTGAAGAAAAACAAAATAGACAATATTCTCAAAGGAATAGAGGAGAGAGAAGGGGCACATCTTCTCCTTTGTGAGGTGGTATAAATAATAGGGGAGAATTTGTTGAACATGCTTAGATAATGAGAGGGGGGTGAATCAGTATCTTCAAAAACTTAAACCCTTTAGCATAATGCAAATTTAGATCTGTAATAGGATCAACAACCCTTAAAAAAATCATCAACACTTAATCAAATTAGTAGAAATAAAAGATAAAGCAATGAACACACATGCACAAGATAACACCATATATACATGGAAAAACCAAGAAGGGAAAACCAACGATGAGAAATTTCACAATATTTAAATCTGACTACTTAGAAAAATTACAAATTGTTTCAAGGCTCATTGCCTATGGAAGCACAATGTTCCTTTAAGACTTGTAGGATAAGGTGCACAACCTTAGGGAAAGATACAAAGGGACTTGCAAGCTGAGGAAAACAACCCTATGGAAAGATATAAGGACCTATTGAAGAGACTTATTGTCTGATAGCAGGATACATGAAGATTTAGAATTACAACATATGTCAACAATACACTCTATTGACTGAAGCGTTAAAGTGCATCTAACTTTTCTTTTCTAAAACTTACATCACTCCATACTTGCACACCAACACTCATCTTGCAATTAATTTTTTCTTCCATTTATATCCTCCACAAGATCACAAAACACAATTTAAGTTAGCTAGAATAGAATACAAACAATAAATTCAACAAGCCAACCCAAAAACATAATTTTGGTGAAATAAATCCTATCCAAGAGATAGAGGAACAAAAAAAATTTATTGTATATGATCCCAAAGATTAAGCATGCTAACGGACAACATCCCAACTTGGCAATAGGGAAACATGTAGAATAAGCATGTAGCAAATTACCAGTCAACCCAAAAATAGACTTTCAACTAAATTTACATAATGTAGTTCTCAACAAGATAGGGAAGGACCCAAACACAACTTAGTACAACCTCACTTGTTGGCATAGACCCCCAATAACATAGTGAAAGCAAGAGAACAAGCCCTGTTGGCCAGATATCCACAAATTACCTAGAAAACCAGCTCAAAACAATATGTGGCACCAAAGAGATCAATCATTGATGTGTGAACCATAAAGAGATGTTCCATGAACATCCAACAACACTTCCATATACTTATTTCACACTGTCATGCCACAAATAGAAACAAAACACATTATCCTAGAAGCCTAGAAGACCCGCCATGAGATAGACCATTAATAGACCAACTTGTGGTAAACACCATCATATGAAAGATGAATTGAGATGTTGCACAAACACTAAACACATGTCTACCAAGATGTAGGAGTATAAACAACAATTTGGAGAAATATAGAGCATTTTTCAGAGTATTCTTGACAAGAAACAAAACTGCCAATCCACTGCAATTACGAAAAACCTCCTCGGCAACACTTATGACCTAAAAATATCATAAGAGTGCAACATCCATAGAATAAAAGCACTAAATCTGAAACCACAAGACCATATCTTCAAAGGCAGAGGAATATACAACATTCTCCCAAGCAATCTTCAAAGAAACTTCTTATAACATAACCTTTCACCAATATCCAGAGACTATAATTTCCTTGTAGCAGTGCATAATTCCTCAAGAATAATAGGAGAGAGAAAAAAACATACTAGAGACCATCAGCAATAACTCTCCAATTTTAGCATTAATTATAATCCTCATCTTAATATATCATCATAATGTCATCCCCATTGAAAGAAAAAATACCCGATACTACTTTTAATTGATAGCAAACGAGGCATGGAATCCAACCATAACCATCAACATCATCAGTGTTAGCACAACATCATAGTGTACCATCAACATATAATTATAAGAATCAATGACAACCCAAACTAAGTGTTGACACAGGCATCGAACTAAGTGTTGAAATCAATGACAAACAATTCCAAGGATATGTGCAACAATCTCCCCCTTTGGAATTGATGGCAACACACACCTACACATTCTCCCCTTTTAACATGAAGGACAAAGGGAAAAGTTCTCTATTTAAATCACAACACATTCTCAACACTTACACTTCTCCTTCAGAAAATTATAAATGCTCCCCCTATTAGCAGCATCTAACCAACTACCTAATCCCCCTGAGAGGTAGCGCACATCAATCTAGGAGAAAATGATGTCATGAATTTTCTCCCCTTGGATATATGCACCATCTATGCATCTAGTTAGAAGAGGGAGATGCAGTAACCCCTAACTTCTATCGGAGATACTCAAAAGTATCCTTTAAAAGTGCCTTTGTGAAGATTTCTACAATCTACTCCTTAGTAGGAACATACTCAAATATGACTTCTTGTTCTACAACCTTTTCCCTTAGAAAGTGATACCAAATAGAAATATGTTTGGTCCTTGAATGCATCATCGAATTCTTGGAAATATTTATTACACTAGTATTATCACATAATATGGGAATAACTTCATCATACACCACCTTTATATCCTTCAAATTCTACTTCATCCAAATCATCTAGGTGTAGCAAGATGCCACAACAATATGCTCAACTTCTACTGTAGATAAGGACACTGAGCCCTAATTTTTACCGAACCAAGAAACCAATCTGTCTCCTAAGAAAAATGCACTTCCACTGGTGCTTCTCCAATCATCCACACATCATGCCCAATCAACATCAATATAAGCACTCAAAGAAAATTTATCATCCTTATTATACGAAAAACCATAATCTGGAGTTCCCTTAAAATATTTGAATATTCTTTTTACTACCTTTTCATGAGTTTTCTTAGGATCAGCTTAATATCTAGAAACCAAACATACCACATGCATAATATCATTTCTAGAAGTAGTTAAGTACAATAAACCTCCAATCATAGATGTATAAGGAGCCTAATCAACTTTAGGTGACTCACCAATCTTGCTTAAGTGACAAGCAATAACCATAAGAGTGCTTATTGGTTTGGAATCCTCCACACAATTTTTTTTTAACATCTCTCTAACATACTTAGCTTGAGAAATAAAGATACTATCATCTAGTTGAATAATTTGAAGCCCAAGGAAGAAAGACAACTCACCAATCATAGTCATCTCAAACTCTTTCTTCATCTCTTCTACAAACTTCTTACACATATTATCATCTCCACCAAAGATGATGTCATCAACATATACAACAACTATCAAAATCTTGTCTTCCTCAATCTTAATGTAAATATTACTATCTACAATACCTTTCTTTAAACCTCACTGAAGTAAGTACTTATCCAACCAAGCATACCAAGCTCTAGGAGCTTGCTTAGGTCCATACAAAGATTTCTTGAGTTTGCACACCATGTCTAGATCTTCTGATAGTTGGACACATCCGGTTCCTCAATGTAGACCTCTTCCTCTAAATCACCATTCAAGAAGGTTGACTTGATATCCATTTGATAGAATTTAAAATTCTTGTGAGAAAAAAAGGCAAGAAACATTCTAAATGCCTCCATTTTGTCTACAGAAGAAAAAGTCTCCTCAAAATCAATACCTTCAACTTGAGAATAACCATTACATACCAATCTGGCTTTATTCCTCACAACGGGGTAAACCCACAAAAGTGGTTTACAATTCAAATGAGGAAGGAAAACTTGTAAAAAATGACCCCATGCCAAAAATTTTCATTTTGGGGGTTCGAACGAACCAAAAGAGGGTTCGCTCGAACTAGGGTTTGAGCAAACCCATTTAATGCATGTCGAACCAATCATTCAGAAAAACAAATGGAAACCCCTTTATGGAAGGGGGTTCGAATGAAACCTAGTTTGCTCGAACCCCTAAGGGTTCGTTCGAACCCCCCCTTTTCCTAATTTTTGACCTTGTTCACAAAAAAAATCAAAATTTTTACACTTTGGAGCTCGGTTTGAAGATGAAAATGGTGAATACTTCACAAACCCAACTGGAATCAAGTAGTCCTCGGAACAAGCTATCCAACAAATATAATTTTAATATGTTTTGATTTTATTATGTATTTATTTTTTTAGTTTTATTAAACATAGGTTTTTCACCGAAAATCAAGCTCTCTATTCTGCACATGTGGAAAAATAGCAGATTATCAAAAAAAATTTGAAAAATATGAGTGCACTAGATATTGAAGTCCTTGATCCAACCAAAAAAAAATTGAATTTTGATACATGCAAAAACATTTACGTGTTATACGATCACGCTATGTCTGAATTGTAATTGGTTTGACTTCGAAACTTGATTAAAGAAAAAATATTTAATAAAAAACTATCTAACCAAGTCGAAGCACTAGATATCGGAGTTACAAATCTAAATTCGAAAGAATTAGAATTTTATCCTTCATGGAAAAAAAGTTATGCGTTATACAATGAGTGTCACTTTTTAAAAATGTTGTTTTCTGAAAAAAACTAGTTTTCGAGGGAGATGGAAAAAGAAGTGCAATCTAATTCCAAATTTTTTGAAAAAAATATATTTAGAATCTACAGAAAAAATGTCATGGAACTCTATTTTGCATCATCTTCAAATTCCTCATGGTTTAGCCGCTATAGGTGCCCAAAAGTGAAGATTTAGTTTAAAAAAATTATTTCAGTGTCTAGTTTGGCAAAAAATTGTAAACCACTATTGTGGGATCACCCAACGTCACCATATTCATTCAATTTATTTCAAAACACCCACTTTTTTCCTATAATGTTCTTATCAACTAGTCTGGGAACCAATTCCCATGTCAAATTCTTTTCTATCCGATTCAATTCTTCTTCCATTTCCTTCATCCAACCTTCATCTTTGTTAGCATCAACAAAGTTTTTGGTTTCTACCTTTGATACTAAGCACATATTCACTTTCTCACTTGCTTTTGCAAGCCTTCTCCTAGTCAAAACACCCTCATTCTTATCACCAATGATTTGATCTATTGAATGGTTCTTTTGAACATACTTTTTTGGATTCTTAGGGGCCTTTTCTGATTCTTTTTCCTTCTCTTCTTTCTTTTCTTCTTCTTCTTCTTCAATGCAAGGAGGTATATCAGATCCACATACCTATGGTTCTTGTGAGATCTAACACAAATCTTCATCTAATTTAACATTTTTCTTTCAATCATCTTTCCAAATCTCTTATTATAGCATCTATAGGCCTTGCTTCTAGTTGAGTAACTAGAAAAATCCCTTCATCACATCTTGAATCAAACTTTCTAAGGTCTTCTTCATCTCTCCCTAATGTAGCATTTACTACCAAAGATTTTGAAGTATTTGATAGTGTGAGGTCTTCCATACCATAGATCATAAGGGGTCTTAATTCTATTGACCCTCAACTATACTCTGTTAAGCAGGTAGATAGCAGTGTGAATAGCTTCCTTCCAATACATATCAGGCATATCTACATATTTCATAATTACCCTAGCCATCTCTTGCACACTCTTATTTTTTCTCTCCACTACCCCTTTTTGTTGAGGGGTCCTAGGAGTAGATAGACGTCTCCTAATACCATGATCCTCACAAAAAAATTCCAATTTATTTTAATTAAATTCACCTCCTCTATTAGATCTTAAGCATTTGATCTTAGCATTCATTTCATTCTCAACTTTTTCTTTGAAAATATTAAACTTATCAAAAGCTTCTAATTTTTCTCTTAAAAAAGTAACCCATCATTCTAGATTAATCATCAACAAGCAAAATAAAATACCTTTCACCTTGTTGACTCTTAGTTCTTGTAGGTCTGCATAGGTCAATGTGAATCAGCTCCAATGGAATTATAGAAGAACATTTCTTACTCTTGAAACTTATCTTTTTCTACCTTCTTATTTGATACTCCTTGCATAATGTGTTTGTAGGCTTAGTTATCTTAGGGATATCACTCATTGTATGAGTAGATCTGATCTTTACCATATTTTCAAAGTTGATGTGTCCCATCTACTTGTGCCACATCAAACACTCACTAGATTGAGCCAATAAACAAATTATTCCATTTTCATCCTTTAGATAAACATTTCTATTTGTCTTAGTGCCTTCTACAACTAATCTTCCAGACTCTACCTTCCTGATCTCACAACCTTTGGCATGAAATGTAAGGTTTTACCCTTTACCACACATCTAATTGACACTGAGGAGATTTTGCTTCAGCCCTTTGATATAGAGGACATCCTCAGTCTTGTTCTTTCCATCAATGGTTATAGCACCCTTTCCAAAAGTTTGTGTTGACTCATCACCACCAAACTTGAAAGCTCCACCATTCCACGTTTTAAGGCGAATAAAATTCTCCTTGTCACCAGTCATGTGGTTAGGGAAACCATTGTCAATCACTCAAGCATTTGCTTCTTCCTTTGCATGAAAGGTAGTCCACAAAACCATTGATTTTTCATTATCTTTGTCATATTGCAAGGTACTAGGCATATTACATTATCCAATATCACTCTTTTTATCACCAAATTTCAAGGCCATGAATATTGTTTCATCATTTGAATCATTATCCTCATCTTCTAAGGAACAACTTCTCTCCTTGGAATATACACTCCTTTTGAACTTCTCACTTTTGGTGTTATCTTATGATTCTATAAAGATGTTTATTGCACTTGAATTGTCACAATATATGGAAATAGGCTCTTCATATATCACTCTGATGTCTCTCAGCATCTGTTTCATCCATATCACTTGAGTACAATTATTGGCAATAGCAATGTATTCTACTTCAATAGTGGATAGAGAGATGGAATTCTTCTTTTTGCTCAACCAGGCTATCAGCTTCTTCCCTATGAAGAAAGCACCACCACTAGTACTTTTCCTATCATCTACATCACTAGCCCAATCCACATCAGTATATGAACACAAAGTAAGATCATCATCCTTTAGATACCAAAGTCCAAAGTCAATTGTTCCTTTCAGATGTCTGAAGATTCTCTTGACAACAATCACATGTGATTCCCTTGGGTTAGCTTGAAATCTAGCAACCATACATATAGCATTCATAATTTCTAGTCTAGTCTGTGTCAAGTAGAGCAATCCACCAATCACTGATCTGTACCAAGTTTTATTTTCCTTTGGAGAATCATCATTTTGTGATAGCTTACATCTGGTTACCATGGGAGTACCAACAGGTTTGGAGTCACCCATTCCAAAATTCTTCAGTAGCTCTTTCACATATTTGGACTGAGATATGAAAATCCCTTCATCGCTTCTAGCATCAAATTTCCTATGTCATCATCTGTTTTGATATAACACTTACTTCCAAAGATCTTGAAATACTTAACAGTAGGCTTGTGACCAAACCATAACTCATAGGGGGTCTTACCATAATTGCATTCACATTTACTCGGTTCAAGGTATACACAATAGTACTTACTAATTCACTCCAATACATCTGAGACACATTTCCTTCCATCATCATGGTTCTAGCAGCATCCAAAATTGTTCTATTCTTTCTCTCTGCAACTCCATTTTGTTGAGGTGTTTGGGGAGCAAATAGTTGTCTTTTAATTCGATGTTCCTCACAATAAGAGTTAAATTCCTTTGAAATGAACTCACCACCTTTGTTAGATCTTAGGCACTTGATTTTTAGACCAATCTCATTTTCTTCCATAGCCTTGAAGCATTTGAATTTCTCTGGAGCTTCACATTTTTCTCTCAAAAAGGAAACCCAATTCATTCTAGAGTAATCATCAATAACCAGCATGAAATACCTTTCTCCATGAATACTTCTGACTCTTGAAGGACCACAAAGGTTAGTATGTAGTAGTTCCAAAAAATTATTTGAATGAAAATGTTTTCTCCAAAAAGAGACTCTAGTTTGTTTACCCATCTGACATTCCTTACAAATTACATTAGCAGGCTTTACTAATCTAGGCAGATCTCTTACTGCTTGAGTAGAACTTATCTTAATAATGTTGTCAAAATTTACATGACACAATCTCCTATGCCACAACCAGCTTTCATCTATCTGAGCAATCAAGTAGCTTCCACTATCAGTATTCAAATGAAAAATGTTACCTTGTGTTTGTTTGCCAGTTGCAATCAAGTTTCTGGAACTTCCACGTATCTTACAACTTCTATCTTTGAACTGGGTTCATTCTAGAGATTGTTCTTTAGACCTTCAACATAGAGGACATCATCAGTGTTGTCCTTACCACCAAGGCAAATGGATCCTCTACCATGAATCACACCAGTATTGTTATCTCTGAATCTTACAACTCCACCATCATACTGTTCCAGACACACAAATTTTCTTTTGTCACCAGTCATATGATGTGAGAATCCACTTTCAATGACCCACTCATCTTTTTTTGCAACTTTAGCTACAAGATATTTTTCATCTTTAGTAGATTCAGTAGCCACATGATTATTTTCAATGGTAGCAATGAATGCCCAATCATCTTCTTTTATATTATCTTTATTAGATTCTTCATCAGTCACTACTTCTTTAGCAAAGTAGCATCTCTTTGGAAATCTAGAATTCTTAGGTTTCGATCTAGGAACTCTTTCAAGACATCTTGATGCAAAATGACCTATTTTACTGCATGAAAAACATTTAATAGGTAATTCATCTTCATACTTACTTTTTCCTTTTCCTTCTTGCTTTGCAATCAACGCTTCCAGTTCTTCTACTTCTCTTTCTTTATCTTTGAGTTGTTTTAGTTCTTCATCATACTTTGATACCTTCCTGGAACTCTCTCCTAGACTATATCTTTGTTTGTTGTTTCTGGACATAGTAGCCTTAAATGCAGATTTAGTCTTTGGTGTGGATTCACCAAACTCACTTATCTCAAAAGCAGCAAGTTTCCCAATCAGTGTATCTCTTGTCAACTTGTTTACTGATATGAACTCTTCAATAGCATGAACCTTCATTTTTTAGGAGGGAGGAAAGGATCTGAGTACTTTAGCCACAATTTCATCCTCATCCACAGAACCACTGACACATGTAATACCCATCACTATCTCATTTACTCTTTGCATAAAAGAAGTGATATTTTCATCTTCACCCATCTTCATATTCTCATACTCGCCTTTCAAGCTTTGTAGCTTAGCCATCTTCACCTGTGCATCTCCTTCGTACAAAGTTTCTATTTTTTTCCACATTTCATGAGATGTATTCAAACCTACCACATTAGCCATCTTCGAATCTGTCAAGGCACTCACCAATGCTTCAATAACCCTGATATTGCTTTCAACATCTTTGATCTCATCAGCAGTAGAGGGACCATTTTGAGGAATGACATATTGATTTTTAGTAATCTTCCAGATAGCATCACCAATACACATTAAGTGACATTGCATCCTAACTTTCCACAATGAATAATTAGATCCATCAAATCTAGGAATTCCCTTCTTGAATGTTGTTTCCATCTCGGATCACCTCAAGCTTTTAGAATTTCTTCAGAGGAACCTACTCTGATACCAATTGTTGGAAAAACAAGGACACACAACTGAGAGGGGGGTGAATCATTTGTGACAAAAACTAAAACAAACTAAAACTCTCTCTTTAATTTTAACTTAACCTCAGATCTGATGAGTAAGCAATTAACCATAAACAATCAACACATTAGAGAGACAAATAACACAAATAATTTTTTTGCGTGGAAACCCTTTTGGGGAAGAACCGTGATGGATGTGAGTCCACAAGATTATACTCTACTAGAAGTATAAAAGAAACAATAAGGGGAATGCGCATGCATTCAAGAACACTACCTAGAGCTCACTACTCAATTACAAAAGAGGACTCACTGTCCAACAATATGGTTTGGATTAAAACCATCCAAGATTTGTGAACTGGGAAAATAGCTTCTTCACAAGCCTGATTACAGTTCCAATTAAGCTCAACGCTTCTTCACACTTCACACATTCTTCTTCACACTTTTCTCAAAAATCGAATGATATTAGCACATACACACATAAGAGCACATGAAGCATCATCACCAACACTGAACTAGTCACCCTTATATATCCGCTACACGAAATTCCATCACCACTTCGTCGGCCAGAGAAAAATAAAACATATTTGTAATGTTGGCCCATATTTACAAATAAAATTTTAATGTGATTCCACCAAGGTCAGCCACAACATAGTGGAGACCCAAATTAACATCTCCAACACAAAAATAATTTAATTAATTACACCTCGAAGATCCACAACACACTACCACCAACATGTCGGCCAGAAACAAGAGAAACCAAACATGTGCACAAAGATCTTCAACTACGAACTCTCCAAATAATGTGGACACACCACAAAGGTAGAGAATTATCTAGAGACACCATAGAACACCAAGAAACAACAAAGAAGCGTCCACAACAACTGAGAGAACAAGAATTACACAAACTTCATTTAGGAACAATAACAGAGATCAGCAACACACTATCAGACCACAACATACTCAAAACTTCACATGGACCTCTGAAGCTTCCGGTAGATGATCTAGAAACATTAAAAAATAAACCTTTTAATCCACATTAGCTAATCTTCAACGTACAAAACACAACACCTTCTTGACTTGCATAGTTCCACTGGGAACTAGAGATACTTTCTTTTACAATTTTCTCAATATCCTCGACATATACAGTCTTCAATGCATCAAATGCTAATAGTGTTGACATCAATGACAATCAAATATCAGCAACCATATCCACAACATCCAACATGTTCAGGGTAGAGGGGAGAGATATAGAAGTAGTGAGTGTGAGAGAGAGAGAGAGACCTAAGAGAGGGAGAGGGGGTAGGAGGGAGAGAATTGTGAGACAAAGAGAGAGAGAGGGAGTGGGAGAGAGATAGAGGATAGAGGGTTAAGGGTAGAGGCTAG
>VDFB02143467.1:184704-240693 GCA_007258455.2 Sequoia sempervirens | reverse complement strand
AATGAAAGTTGCACCACTTTGCAACTTTACACTGCTTGCATCCGGCAACTTTTCCCTCATCTGAAAAGTCATCACCATTGGAAAACGCCTTCGAGATAGCAAAAACCGAGAGAGGTTTTCGTAGATGGTCCCAACACGATCACGTAGCCTCCGACGGAGTGTCTGTATGCCCCACGATCTCCGAGAAATAGCCCTTCAAATATTGTTGCCTTTTAGCACTTTGGACTCTTAAGGGAAATCAATCGTCCAATATAGCTCGTGAGTGATCTCGGGCATATTTGGGTGCAAAAGAGGACCATCCCAGTGTAAATGTACCCATAATGGACATGTTGGAATAGTCTCCGTTTATCGCATTTGTGCTGCGGAATGAAAAGTTGTACCACTTTGCAACTTTAATCACAGACCGCAACTTTTCCCTCCACTGAAAAGTCATCACCACAGGAAAATGCCTCTGAGATAGCAAAAACTGAGAGAGTTTTTTACAAATGGTCCCAACATGATCCCGTAGCCTTTGACGGAGAGTCTGTATGCCCCATGATCTCTGAGAAATAGCCGTTCAAATATTGTTTTCTTTTAGCACTTTGGACTCTTAAGGGAAATTGTCGTTCCAATGTAGCTCGAAGTGATTTAGCGTATTTGGGTGCAAAAGAGGACCATCCCTAGTATAAACGTACCCATACGAACGTGTTGGAATAGTCTGTTTGGTCGTACGAGTTGCGGAATGAAAGTTGCACCACTTTGCAACTTTACACTGCTTGCATCTAGCAACTTTTCCCTCCACTAAAAAGTCATCACCACAGGAAAACGCCTCCGAGATAGCAAAAACTGAGAGAGGTTTTTGTAGATGGTCCCAACATGATCTCGTAGCCTTTGACGAAGAATCTGTATGCCTCATGGTCTCCGAGAAATATCCCTTCAAAAATTGTTGCCTTTTTGCACTTTGGACTCTTAAGGGAAACTAGTGGGCAACAGAGTTAAATTCTTCATAAACTTGGTTTGAAGTAATTTCATTCTTTTTTGTGCATTTGAGAGACATTTTGACTGGAGGTCGGTCTATGAGCCCTATTCTATGATATTACAAAAAGGTATTGTGGGTCACCTATATTAAGCTACCACTCTCAATATCATACAAATTGAACCCTGGCATCAATAGACTCTGTATATCAAGCTACCACAATTCTATTGATGTTAGCAGCTTCGTCGATCTCTTCCAACCATTCCAGCACATGACAGAGCTTGGAAAAGATAGAAGGAATTCCGCTAGCAAAGAGGAGAGTAGAGTCTGCTTCAAGAGTAAAACATGGCACTTGCTAAGACTAAGCCCTCCCAGCCATACAAAAGTAGCATACAATATAGCCAAGTCCACTCCAAGGAAATAATCAATGGCTTGGTATAAAGCAAATTCTGCTAGCAATACATAACGGAAAGTCCACCCTTGTTTCTTGGCACAAACACTCAGCAAAGCCCGCCCATGTTCAGAAAGGGATGTGTCAATCATGATTGAAGTCTGTCACATGTCTTGGTCATGAAACTTGACAAGGTTCGTGCTTACCAAAGAGTTACATGGCATAAAAGATGGAATCTTGCCAAATCCGCTTCAAGAGGATAATGAGTGTCCACACTTAGAAGAATATGAACATGGAAAGTGAATGAGTGAAGTCCACTCAGCATGTTAAGTCTGAAATGGCAAGAGAAAAGAGGAAGTCTGCCAGCCTTAAAGTGAAATTTGAGCTCGCCCCTCATTTGTAAAGGGTGGAGACAGTGTATAGAATTTTTGTGATAGACTATTTTTGATAATAAAAGCTCTTATGCATGATTTGATTTGAACCACTTTTATTGTCAAATAGTGTGCATGGTTGCATAACTTCGTCCACCATAGATTGGAGATAGATTAGAATTAGATTACACTTGGAATAAAATTTGCTTTGAAAGTTTGTTAAATGAATGCAAGATTTGATAAGCATTAATTTATGGTGGAAATTTGGCTCATACTTTATTTGAACGGATGATTTTCGTTTAATGCATAAAGTTAGCCTGAGCTTACTCTGCGGATTCTTAACTTCTGTTTGGATAAATATTGTTTGATTGGAAGGTAGTTATTCATGATATGAAAACCATAAGCACATTTCCTTGAAGATTGCAATGGCTTTGCGTAGTTGGCACCCAACCTTCGAAGAAGAAAGGAAGAAGTGGAAAGAAGGGATTCTTCAAGAGGAATTGAGACAAAGGAAATGATGGTGCTCCCTCTTCCAAGAAGAAGTGAGACTTGTCTGTGATTCAATGCTTTAGGTGTGATAAGTTTGGTCACTTTTCCAAACATTGTTCAGATAGACCTAAGCATCAAGCCTCTGTTGCAGATGTAGATGATGTTTCTCCACACGAGAATGAATATTTGTTTTTCTCAGCATTGTCAAGCAATGTACCCACTGACACCAACACTTGGCTGATCGACAGTGGTTTTCTTAGAAAGAGGGAGTTGATTATGAAGAAACATTTCTCTTGTTGCTCGTTACACTTTTGTCAGAACTATCATTGCCCTTGCTACATCAAGAGGATGGAAGATTCATCAAATGGATGTGAAGACAACTTTTATCAATGGCATGATTGAGGAAGAAGTTTACGTCAAGAAACCTAATGGTTTTGAGGTTCATGGGAAGGAGTCACATGTGTGTAAGTTGAAGAAGGCCTTGTATGGTCTTAAGCAAGCTCCTCGTGCATGGTATGAAAGGATTGATCGGTACCTGTCTAGTTTGGGCTTCTTGAAGAATGATGTTGATTCAAATCTCTACTTCAAGGTAATCAATGGGATGCATTAATATTGGTACTAATTCATGCTTCTAGGCTGCATATATATATTATTTTTACATGTTTTCTCCATTGTTCGGCCCCTACACCGCAAGTAAATAGTTGCATAGTGTGTGGAATGAGGGGGCAGCATGCCTGTAATTGAAATCTTTTCATCTATCAGCATCTAGTTATGCAATGTGAAGTAATGCTTTGAGTTTGAAAGATGTGCAATGCAATGTAATCAATAATATGAATAAATTTTTAATTATTAGTTATGTAATGTGGAGTAATTGCATAATTGCTTAGGTTGACTTTGTAAAAACTATATTGTAATTGAAATTTTTTCATCTATCAGCATCTAGTTGTTACTTATGCAATGTGAAGTAATGCTTTGAGTTTGAAAGATGTGCAATGCAATGTAATCAATATGAATAAACTACATAATATAACCATTCTTTTTATGCTATTGTACATCAAGATATTTAACCATTGCTCACTTGATTAAATTTTCAAAGTGTTTAAATTATGCACATGAGAAGGCAATTAAATTTTGATTGTCAACTTCTATATATCAAATTATCCAATAATCAAGTGTATGTCCATATACAAAAATGGCATCAATGCCAACTCAAACAAAATTTTACAATATGTGGCATATGCCATCTCAGTATCTATTCAATATTTACATGCCAAAATGTTTATCTCATCCTAAACTACTGGTGGATCATCAAAATGGAGCTCTTTGAAGCACTTGTTGCCTCTGAAGGTAGCTGCACAAGAAAAAGTCAAACCACAATTGAGATTAGTTATACTATATAATTTAAAATCGAATAATTAACATCAAAATCAATATACATTAAATTATAATTGAACTCTAAAATTGTAATCTTGATTACCTAAAATATTTGTCTCTTCAAAGGGTCAGGAGTCCTAGAATATGCCCCTCTCAAAGAACCAACCAAACCATCTTTTGTAACTTCAATCTATATACGTGAACAAAAACATAAAAGTGATCCAAGTTAGCATACAATTGTCAGTAATAGGAACATATAAATACCAAACACAAAATAAAATGAACACATACTTCTTTAGGTTGATCTTTTTCTTTATCTCCTTTAGGTGTTTCAACACCTCCTCCTTGAGGTGCTTCAACACCTGCTCTTTCAAGTGTTTCAATACGTATTGCTTCAGGCATTGTGGCACTTGTCAACAAGGACGTATAGCTCATAATTCCCTGCACATAAAAATGACAAGTACATATGAAACTACCAATCTATGTCGATGTATGTATAATCAATATAAGATCATAAAATTCTTAATTCAATCAAATTTGAGTTCAATTACTTTCCCCTTATCCAACGTTGCACTTCCATAATCTGGACAAGGCTGCACCCCGCTCGCACTAGGTATTTCCTACAAGAGGAAGATAAGATAAACATATAAGTTATTATATAATTTCATTAATGAAAATTCAAAGGACAAGAAAGTATATAATAAATAAATGTAAATGAGTGAGTGCAAAAATATATACTGTGTGCATGTGGAGGCCAAATGAAATGGCCCTCAGGGTGCTATCTGTCACTTGTGTTAGCTCCTCCTCGACATCAACTATTAAATAGACCATGTAAATAAATATTAGTACATTATACTATCTCTTATTAATATTATTTAAAAAAAAAATGCAAGTTATGAATTCACAACTTAAATTTTACCTATGTCACTATTCCAATGTCCCCCTCTCTAGCAAGAGAGGACTTTGTACGGTGTGCTCCACTCCCCTGCGTCTGATCTATAATGTCCACATCATGGAAGTCATAATCGGAAGTGTCCAAGGGATGCTCGGTAGGCTGTACAAGAGGACCCAAGCATATTTGGTGGCACATGGAGCAAGTATGTGGACCTAACAAGGATGATGCAGCAGCACTCGAGCCATCACCAACATCACCAGAATGTGGCTGAGCTACTACAGAAGCATGTGAAACCAAAATACCACTCAAAGAGTGAATAGCATGAATAGTCTGTGTGGCCGCATCCTACATAATATCTGGATGGTATACTGAAGGTGGCGGAGGAAGGGGAGGAGGGGGAACATATGGGTGGGGTATTACTCTAACTGCCCCTAGTCTATCTTGGGGCATACCTCCACCAACGCCCTGGAAGGGTTTAATGTCAAAGTAATTGACATGATGCCCTAACACAAACTTAGCATATTATTTTTTTATAAAGTAAAATGGTATATCACAATTGTTGTTCGATGGTTTTAAAAAAACCATACACCAACGATCCCAAAAAATTTCTACAATGTCTCTATGAGTGCACCATTTTATAGAAAGTTTTGTTTTATTAACATTAACTAGCAAACCAGTGCGGGGGTTAACAAATAAAGAGGCTATTTGGGCTTTGTTTATTCCGAGATCTTTCACATCATCATAGAACAATCCACATGCATAATATTCTCTCATGTCTTCTCGCCACGAATGAAAGGAATTATGTTGCGAGGAGAGGGTTTCTATGTTTTTAATTATTTCTTTCATTTTGTTTGACATCTCAGATAATCGAGGGACTCTCGTATAAACTTCATAAATGCCCCTTAATTGTTGCAATTTTTCACAAATTAATTCTTCAATTGATGGTTGTGGAGGTGGTGGAGCATTTGGCATTTGTGCATTTTCATTGTCAGCAGCCATAATCCCTGATTAAAGTTAAAAAAAAATTAATCTAATTAAAATTAGACAATATAAATGAAAATATTATAAAAATACCCTAGTTTTTAAAAAAAATCCAACAAAAACCCTAGTTTTTAACAAAAATCTATAAAATTCTCTAATTTTTAATCCAAATACATAAAAAACACTATTTTTAAATCAAAATCCATTACAAACATTCAATTTTCATCAAAATCCATACTAAACTCAATTTTTTCATAAAAAATCTATCAAAAACCCTATTTTGAAAAAAATCTATAAAAAATTAACTAAAATTACACAAATCTAATTGAAATTTTGATTAGAGAAAAGAAAAACCAAGAATCTAACCTTTTGAAGATGGATTTTCGTGAAATTGGATATCTGATTTGCAGAATGAAGTTTTCACTATGCACCCACGGTTAAACAAATGAGAAATGAGTTTTAATCAGGCCGAAATGAAATATATATGTGTGTCACAAATCGGATATTTGATTTGGATCGGATATCCGATTTGTAAATCTAGGTTTGGGCTTTGCTTTGGTAGTGTGTACTGACACCCAAGCCACATAAAGTCAACTCGTCATTTTCACATTTTTGAGTCGATGAAACACGTAATTTTTTCTCCATTTCCACTTTTTGGCATACCATGATCCTGCACATACCCTTATGTTGTTTTCCATAAGGCAATGTTGATTGTTGTTCTCTAGCTTAGGCTATATTGTTTCCTTCTTGATAAGGTGTTGTTGAAAAAAAACTATATTGTTTGATTTATGGTTCGCCTTTTGTGGCAATGGTTTTGCATGGGTTCGTTACTATTATTTTTTGTGTTTTGTTGGTTTTCCCATCTAGACCACTATTGATACCGATATTGTTACATTTATGGCTTTCATTTTGTGGTGATGGTTGCAATGCAATAAAATAGTTAATATGATGTAGTTCATGTTGTTTTGCATAAGGCATTGTTGATTTTTGTTCTCTACCTTAGGCTATATTGTTTCATTTATGGCTCCCATTTTGTGTCAATGGTTGCAACATGGTAAAATAGCTAATGTTATAGAGTTTATGTTGTTTTCCATAGCACATTTTTGGGTGTTGTTCTCTAGCTTTGGCTATATTGTTTCATATTCAATTTGCAATACAATAGTAAATGTTATAGAGTTTATGTTTTTTTCCATAAGGTGTTGTTGACTATTGGTCTATAGCTTTGGCTATATTGTTTCCTTTTTGATAAGGTGTTGTTGAAAAAAAGAATTTCTAAGGTTGTTGTTGAAACCATTATTGTTTTATTAAAGGTGTGAGTGTGTATGTCTATATATAAATTTTCTACATGTATCTTTGAGGTCGTGTGTTTATCTATATATCTATAGATATGTGTAGTTTTTAATATCAATATAGTTATTTGCTTCTTGTCTGTTTTGATTGCCACATACTCTTATATCTCCACAATTGTTGATCCCATGTCATGTCTAGCTCCAACAAAGTAACAATTTTAAAATGTTCATCAATACCTTCACTATTTAATATTGATATATGAAGAATGATCTTCTTTCCATGGTGATCAAGCAAAATTATTTCTTATTTTTGAAGAAAACATGGTCTAATGTTCTTCTTTTATTGTTTTTTATAAAGATGTACAAGTTGGAAAAAAATCCCTTACACCATAAATTCATCATTTTATAAGGGGGAACCCTCATACATGGGATGTGAGAATATAAAATATAGAGAATCCAAACCTTGTTGAGTGTGAATGTTTTGTTTACCTATCTAAATAATGTTTCATGATTCATACGATACTTAATTGGCATAACAAGGTGCTAAGGGCCAAAGATTTAATCATGGAATTTGAGAATAAAGACCATAAGGTTCAATCAAAAAGACATTATTAGTTTTACTTATAATAATATTTTCATGATTCAATTATTGCATAATAGGATAACTCAAAGGTACATACCTATTTCTCTTATTGATTGATATGTTTCATTCTGATTTTCCAGACCTTGCATTTAAAACTTGTCAAAGTCATAAAATAGTTTATTGTATTTTGTGGTAGGCCTGCATACATTGTCCGCCAGCGTATTCAATGGTGATATCAATTTTTTTTATTACACTTAATATACAGTATGTCATACATATGAATGTTGTCTACATCTAATTTCACAAATATACATATCTTCAATAGGGAAAATAAAATGGCACACAACAAAAGAAGGAAAAACAAAATAAATTATATAACATTAACTATTTTATTGCGCTGCAACCATCGCCACAAAATGGAGGCCATGAATGAAACAATATTAAAATAGCTTATGATATTTTGTGGCAAGCCTGCATACATTGTCCACCAACTTATTTAGTGGTGATATCAATATTTTTTATTACACTTAATATATAGGTTGTCGTACATGTGAATGTTGTCTGCATCTAATTCCACAAATATGCATATCTGCACATAGGGAAAATTATATGGCACACAACAAAAGAAGTTTAAAAAACATAAACTGTATAACATTAAATGTTTTATTGTGTTGCAACCATTGCCACAAAAAAGAGGCCATAAATGAAACAACATTGGTTACAACAGTGGCCCAGATGGAAAAACCCACAAAACAAAAAAATTCACAGTAACAAACCCATGCAAAACCATAGCCACCAAATGAAAACTAAGCAACAAGATACATTGGCCACCATTGTCACCAATGGTGAAACTGATGTTTCTTATTGCACTTAATATAGTTTGGCAAGCCGATAGAGAAGGCCAGTGAAATTAAAATGGCAGTTGACATCAACATTAATTGTTGTATGGTTTCTGTGTAGTGGAAATGGTTGCAAAGTATGAAAATAGTTCATTTTCTTATCAATAAGGTATTGGTGATTTTTGACCTGTGGCTTTAGTGATACTACTCCTCCATGCATATATTCATACAAATGCATTACAGACACATATATCTACACACGTTTGTATGAACATATTGTATGCACTCAAAAAATTCAATTGCATGCATATGTGTTTATGTATATGCATATGTAGATGTATACATGCAAACAAACATGTCCACAAGTATATATAAGAATAGCTACAAATACTGATACATGTGTTGAATAGGGAAATCTAACTTGTACCTTTAGAAAATCTCATCATCTTGGCTCGTAGCTTTAATAGCAGGAAAAGCCATAGGTTAACACGCAACAATTCCTTATTGAAAATTGTACAAACTTTCGCTATGTTTTTCTGAGGTTTAAAATGGCATGTTGTTTCTACAACCATCGCCACTACATGGAAACCATACACCAATTAATGTTGATGTGACAATGGTGAGCTTTTGTACAACAATTGCCACTACACAAAAACCATACAACAATTAATGTTGATGCCACAATGGTCAGCTTCTGTGAAGGTGCAAGTTTGATCACCCATTGTCAAGCTTTTGTGAAGGTGGTTGGAGGTTATTTTGTGTTTTTTACATGGGGTGATGGTTGCACAAGCAATACACGGAAGCCATAAATCAAACAATATTGGTTTTAACAAATGAAACAATAAAGCCTAAGCTAGAGAACAACAATCAACAATGCCTTATGGAAATCAACATAAATTGTATAACATGAACTATTTTATTGCATTGCAACCATAGCTACAAAATGGAAGCCATCAATCAAACAATATTGGTTTCAATGGTGACCTAGATGGAAAAATAGACAAAACACAAAAATTCACAGTAACAAGCCTATGCAAAAATATAGTCTTTTCTCAACAATGCCCTAGGCAAGTACATACATTCTCTACCATTGTGATCATTAGTAAAACCAATGTTCCTTATTGCACTTAATATAGAAACAATTTGCACCACACGCAAACCATAAATGAAACAATATTGACTTCAATAGTGTCGTAGACAACAATGGAATTCATAGTAAATCACCACAAAACGTGAACCATAAATGAAACAATATTAGTTTCAATGGTGACCCGAATGGAAAAAATGCACAAAATAGAAGAATTCACAGTAACTAACCCATTCATGTGGAAAAAAAAATTTCCCGACAGTATCTTATCGAAAATGAAACAATATGGCCAAATCTAGAGAACAATAATCAGCAATGCCTTATGGAAAACAACATAGATTTTATAACATTAACTATTTTATTGTGTTGTGGCCATTACGACAAAACAATAGATACATACATATCTGCACGTAGGGAATGATAGGTTGTATTTTAAATGTTATATGGAACATTGATGTCACCATTGATCGCAGTGATGAACAATGTCTTGTTTTGTTGTGTTTCACTTTATTTCCCCTATGTGTAGATATGTATGTATGTCATAATAGATGAAAACAACATTATTACATACTGAGACATTCTTGGAATGATAAGTTGTATTTTAAGTGTTATATGAAACATTGATGCCACCATTGATCGCAGTGATGGACAATGTATTTCCCCTATGTGGAAATATGTATGTATGTCATAGTAGATGCAAACAACAATGATACATATTGATCCCTATGTTTATTCTATTGGGACATTCTTGGAATTATAAGTTGTATTTTAAGTGTTATATGGAACATTGATGCCACCATTGATCACAATGATGGACAATGTATGTTCTTGGTTGGTTGCTTTGCAATAACATAGACTGTTTTCTAAATGATCTACAAAGGGTTTTCCAAATATTTCTTTTATATATTATTATATGTTTTCACTCATATTGTTAATGTCTCTACAGAAAATTTGAAACATAAAAAATTTGAAATAAAAAAATTGGGAATAGAGCCTGTTAGCCTTTGTTGCTTTAATTGAACATTCGGCCTTTTTATTGTTGTGGCATAGACCTCATAGTCAGTTGTCAATGTTGCAACTCTCAAATTTTTAAAGAGCAGCCCCAACAAGGTTGGTGGACTCTAGCTCTACCTAGGCTATTGGAAAACCCTCGAGCACTAATCTCGTAAGTGTGTTCCTTGTTTCTTTTTTGCTGCTGGGAATTGAATTGGCTCTTTTCTGTGTGTATTTAGCGAACCATGAAAATTCTTTGTTTCAATTAGTTGTCCTTGTAATATATAGTCTAACTTATTTATATTCCATCTATTTATGTGTCCTTTACCTTTTTGTTAGCTAGCCATTTGGGAGTAGCCTATGTATTAGGAAAAAAATGGTCCCATTTTTTAGATGTGTCAACATTGCCATGTTCTTCCTTGTTTATATTCAACAAAAATCTAATTTTGTTTGCTTCTTGCTCAACTTTTCCCTCCTTTCATATTCATCTATTATATGCACTTTTGAAGTTGGTGTGATCTTGTAACCATGTATAGTTATCTATGTTCCTGCATATCGGATGCTAATAATTGGTAGGTTTTGTGTTGTCCTTCTAGAGTCATGTTGCAGTCTTCAACATCTCATTTCTTTGGCTTAGCTGATAAAAATTGCCAATGAAAACAAAAGAAGTGTAGGTGACACCATTGATAACATACTAAGTAGTCATTGTACCAAAAGATTCATATTGCAACATATAAAGTTGTTTTACTGGCATCTATGATAAGATTGTTATAGCCTCATCAAAAGAACTAGCCCAAATCTCACCTGTGTGGACTTCCATCTTTAGTTGCAACAAATATCGGAAATCACAATCAACCATGGTTGTCTGGAATTTAGGGAAGTACCATATATTTTTTGCAGTCTTCACACTTTATCTTGCATTGTCTGCCATTGGCTTGCAAGGGACATGCAATGTAACAAAATGCATCAGTTTAAATATATTTCACTATTGCCTTGACAGTAGTTTTCTGAGTGCATACAACATCTTGATATAGATCTATGTAAATATATGTGTCTGTAATGCATTTGTATGCATATGTGCATGCAAATTTGATAGTTTATATGTATGTGTCAGTGTGTATGTGTGTGTATGCATTTCGACATGTATCTATGGGGTCATGTGTATCTATATATAAATATGACCAATTTTAACTATCAGTATAGTTGTTTGCTTCTTTTCTGTTTCAATTGCCAAATACTTTAATCTCTCCACAATTGTTGTTGGCTATAATGTTGGCGTTCAATAGTTGCACATGGTTAAAATGAAAAATGTAATAACAATTTTGTTATCTCATTTCTCTAGTTTTAATCTTCTTGTGTTGGTTGAGTGTAGAATATTCTGATATATGTGCTTTATAATCTTCTCATGCTAGTTAAATGTGGCCCTTCCTATGCATTCATGAAGTCATGTCACACATGGTTATCTTTCATTTTATTAGAGTTGCATAAAACTTCATTTTTGTTTTAATATTTCCTATGTGGCATTCAATCATGATTGTGGTCTACCTACTGCACCTTTTGTGATTTAGCTTCAGTCTACCTACACACATATATATCTACATTTATACTTGTTGATACATGTAATTGCATTTAAACTTATACATATATATATATATATATATATATCACATGCATTGACAAGTATAAGTGTGGATAACTATGTATGTTGTGCAAAACGCTACAGCTCAACACTGAACAATGCCTTATTGAAAATAACATAAATTGCTCAATTACTGTGCTAAGTTTTGAATGCAGCCTATTCTTGCAACCATTACCAATATATGCAGCCCATACATGAAGCAATGTTGCCATCACAAGATGTGCCAAGTGATGTTTATTTCCTCTGCTCAAGCAACAAACATATATACCTAGATTTAAACACACACACACACACACACACACACACACACACACACACACACACACACACACACACACATATATATATATATATATATATATATATATATATATATATATATATATTTGTTCTTGCATCTATTGACAAGTTTATGTGTGGATATATATGTATGTTGTTTGCAAAAACACTTGTCATAGTGGTGGCTCATAATCTTCATAGCACCTAAAGCTACAGAACAGCATTCAATAATTCCTTATTGAAAATAACATAAACTATTTAATTGCTTTGGTGACTTTAGAATGCTAAATATTATTGTGGTCGTATATGTGGATTGTTTTATTGCTTATTGCAATTGTATATGTGGACTGTTTTATTGCTTTGCAACTATCGCCACTATATGGAAACCATAAATGAAATAATATTTTTTAAGCTATCCAACAACAATCAACAACGTGTATATATGTGCATCTAACTATATATATATATATCGGTGTAGCTTTTGTTTTGCAACTGCATAAAATGTATTGCATGTGTTGGATGTATATGTAGGAATCTGTTGCTTGGAAATATATTAAAAAAAAAAGTATTAGTTTCTTTTGTTGTGTTTCATTTCTCTTTTACTGTGTGCAAATATGTATGTATGTAAAATTATATGTAAACAACATTCACATATATTGCTTGCCATGTTTGTTGTTTGGGGAATCTGAAGTTAAATGTAGCTTTTTAGTTATTATTTATTCCAGCCTCAAAAAAGGAGTTGTTAGAATGATAGGTTGTATATTAAGTGTAATAAGGAACATTGATTTCACCATTGATCAAAGTGGTGGATGATGTATATTCTTGCTCGGGGGTTTGGTCAGAGCCCATGAGGCTCCATTGCCCAATATGGTAGGGTGGCGAGCAGGGCTTATTTTGTTGTGTTTTATTTTATATTTCCTATGTGCAAATTTGTATGTTTCTAACATTAGATGCAGACAACATTCATATGTTTGAAGTCCACCTATGGATATATATGTGTGTTGTGAACACATAACTTTAGATGCATATATATCTATATAGATCTTCCTTTGTAAGTGTATATGTAGACTTTTTTATTGCTTTCCAACCATTTCCACTACATGGAAATCATAAATGAAATAATATTTTTGGAGCTATTCAACAACAATCAACAATGTGTATATATGTGCATTTAACTTGGGATACATATATATCGATGTAGATTTTGTTTTGCAACTACAAATATATGGATTGCATGCATTGGATGCATATGTAGGAATCTATTGCTTGGAAATATATACACACAAAAAAGTATGTGTCTCTTTTGTTGTGTTTTATTTTTCTTTTCTTGTGTGCAGATATGTATGTATGTGAAATTAGATGTAGACAACATTCATATATACTCCTCCACATGTTTATTGTTTTGGAAAGATAGTTGTTATTTGTTTCATCCTTAAAGAGGCATCCTTACAATAATAGGCTTTATATTAAGCATAATAAGAAAGATTAGTTTCACCATTGATCATAGTGGTCCACGACAATGTATTTTCTTGCTCGAGGGTTTGGTGAAAGCCTATGGAGCTCCATGACCCAATAAGGTAGGGTAGGGAGCAGACCTTATTTTGTTGTTCATTTTAATTTCCCTATGTGCAAATATGTACATTTGTGAAATTAGAGATGGACAACATTCGTCCCTATGTGCAGATATGTATGTATGTGAAATAAGATGCAGACAACATTCATATATACTCCTTCCTATGTTTATTTTTTTTAGAAGATAATTGCTATTTTTTTTGTAGGCCTATACTTAAAATTCTCCATAAAAATTTATTTATGCTTGGCATGGCTTGGCCCTATGTCCAGATCCAAAATTGTTGCAACAATTGACAAAAGAATGGGTACATATGTTTCAATTGGCGGTTGCAGTTTCCCTATTCAAGAGTAGCATAGTGTATCTAGGGTATGTGCAGGATCATCATGGAAAAAATAGGCCCTTAAGTGGCAAAAAATTCAAAAAAATCAAAGTTAGGCAACTTGACATAAAAATTTGAATAAGTTATCTATATTATTTCAAAACTATGTAAGAATAGAATCTTTAGCAAATTGATGTAGTTTCTAAACTACTAGGTTTATTTAAAAGGAAAAAAATCTATTTGGTGAAAATTTGAAATTTAGTGCAATAGTATTTAAATTTTAGGGAAAAAATAAGTAGGTGTTTGTCTGACCACCCTAACCACAATAAAAGATAATTTTTTTTAAGATTTTAGATATAAGTAGAGGACTCATGTCCCGATATGATGCATATTTTTTTATATTTTTTCCAAGTAAATAATTAATTATGAATTTTTTATTACAAATTTTAAAAATATAAAACTCATATGTTCCACCTTTACTTGGTCAAAATTCAAAATTAATTTTTTAATCCTATAGTATGTGAAGCATAAAATGTGACACATGTTTTAGATTCAAAAAAAGTGACACCACTGGAAAGATATAAATGTTTTTCAATCAGCTTATCAATCAGGACTTTAGTTGTAATTCAAAGAGAAAATGAATAATAATTATTTATTAAATTCAAATTAAATCATAATTTATATTGGTGGAAATATGAGAATCTCCTTTAAAAACCCTTTTTGTTTCATCAATTTTGGGTTAAAAAAATGTCGTCAGTCACATGGGCCATCATATCACTTACATATCGCCACTTTTTGGCCCATCATGATCCTGCACATACCCTCTATTGAAATTGTAATAGTTTATGCTATTATCCATAAATAAATTGTTGATTGGTATTTTGTGGCCTTAAATACATTATTTGATCTATGGTTTATGTGCAGTGGGAATGGTTGCAAAGTAATAAAATAGTTCATGTTCTTCTCGATAAGGCATTGTTGGTTGTTTTTGTATGGCTTCAAGGATAGTTGTTATTTGTCTAGGCCTCAATAAGGATTTCATCAATGTTTCATCTGACATTTAATATATAGCCTCCCATTGTAACAAATCCCTATTGAGGTTCAGACAAATAACAACTATCCTTCAAGAAGAACATGGACTATTTTATTACTTTGCAAACATTGTCACCATAAAGAAACCATACAACAATTAATATTGATGTCAACTAGCGTTTAACTTCATTGGCCTTCTCTATCAACACACCAAATGCTTTTAATTTAAAAAACAAAAAAATCCACCACCTTTTTCCTAACTAGAATTTGGGTGCCGGAAGGGTTAAAAACTGGGAAGGCTGACGAAAATTCCAGCCAAAGTTCACACAATAGGGGAAAACCACACAGCTAGAGGTTTCCTTAATTTTGTCATTTGATTTTTGTAGTTTTAATATTCTTGTGTTGGCTGAGTGTAGAGTATATTTATGCTACATGTGAGTTCCTAAAGTTAGATCAATAGTGGCATCAATGTTCTATATAACACTTAAAATACACCTTATCATTCCAAGAATGTCCCAACAAAATAAACATAGGGATCACTAGGTATCAATGTTGTTTGCATCTACTATGACATGCATACATATCTGCACATAGGCGAAATACATTGTCCATCACTGCGATCAATGGTGGCATCAAAAAAAAAAATCACAATAACAAACCCATGCAAAAATATAGTATTTTCTCAACAGTACCTTATCAAAATTGAAACAATATAGAATTTTCAATAATACTTTATCAAAAATGAAATAGTATACCCTAAGCTAGAGAATAACAATCAACAATGCCTTATGGAATCAATGTTGTTTGCATCTACTATGACACATACATATCAGCACATAGGGGACATACATTGCACATCACTCTGATCAATTGTGCCATTACCAAGACTTTTGTATTGCTTTTGGAATCATTGTCCTGTGCAAAAAACACAAAATATCCTCCAACCACCTTCACAGAAACTTCACAACAGATGATCAGACTTGCACCTTCACAAAATCTCACCCTCCTAGCATCAACATTAATTGTTGTATGGTTTTCATGTAGTGGCGATGATTGTAATAACACCTACCATTTAAAGCCTCAGAAGAGGTAGCAAAATTCTTCACAATTTTCAATAAGGCATTGTTGGGCGTTCTTTTGTGGCTTTATCTGTTGTCAGAGCTATGAGCCAGGATTGCGAGCTTCTCTCAAGGTTGAAGTTTGATCACCCTATTCAACACATGTATCAGTATGTATGTGTATACACCTTAAAATGGTCATATCATATTGTCTGGTAATTAATTAAATATTTTTAATATTTAATTAAAATCTTTGAATTCTATCTACGTATAAATAAATTTAAATAATTTATTTATATTGTTCATGATTTCATTTCTTAATTAATTAAATAAATATTATAATTTATTTATATTAATTATCATATAATATTAGTTTGAATATTTTATTCAAATAAAGATTAAAATATTATTCTTCTTATAAATATCATTTACAATTAAATATTCCAAAATATTTAATTAAATCTTCTAAATATTTCAAATTCTTCTAAAAGTCATATCATGATTAAATATTTCAAAATATTTAATTAAATCTTCCATAGTTTTCAAAAATAAAAATCAAATGCAATAAAGGAAATTAAATAAATTTAAATATTTATTTAATTTGGGATTTATCTTCAACTCCCGGGAAATAAACTGCCAAAACAGAAAATTAAATTTCTCTGTTCCTGTGCAGGTTTGTTCCCGTGGGTTGAAGACAAGCTTCCATTCTTCTCTCCAACCTCTCAACCTCCCCCATTTTCTTCTCAACCTCTCAATCTCTCACCATTCAAACTTACCAGACAATTCATAGCCATAGATTCTTGCCAGCAAGGATGAAGCCTGCAAAAATCTATAAATACAGCTACTGGGAGCTCCAAAAGATATAGAATTTAGAAGCAAGTAAATTATAGGCAAAATTGCATAGCATTAGCATTCATAGAGCATTCTCATAGCATAGAATCATAGCATAATAGCAGTAGAATCATGATACATCTCACTCACAGCCCCTGTGCATAATCACAGCCCCTGTCCATATCCGTATCAATAATTTCACTTTCATCAACATATAAAATAGTTTTCCTTTGCATACTCGTTCTGCAGCAGCCATTTGGAGAAGCTTACACAATCTGAGAGCCAAAAGCTTCAAAATAATCTCTGTGGATAGAGAAAAATGGGACGGCATGAAGAAGATTTTGTTTGCTTTTAATTTAGTTCAATTTCTTTAGTTTAAGGTTTCATTTAGTGTTTTAATGTTTTGTTTTACATTTCAATTAAACATCATACACATTTTTGGCGCCCACCGTGGGGCTCTTGCCCCCTTCTTAACATCTTTTTGCAGCTTTTTTTGACTAATTACAGGAAAAAAACAGCGGAATAGTGCAAACAACACGTTTCGGAAGATCATTTCCAGTTTAGCGCATTTGAAGACTGTTGCAGCGCTCTTGACACTTTTTGCAGCGCTCTTAAAGACTGTTTCAGCGCCTATAACACTTATTGCAGCGCCTATAACACTTATTGCAGCGCCCGTAACTCTTTTTGCAGTGCCTATAACACTTTTTGCAGCGCCCATAACAAGTTTTGCAGCGCCCTTAAGTCATCCTGCAGTGCATACAAACAACATTTTCATAGGAAATCTTAAAATGGCCGTATCTTGGTCATTTTTTGGTCTTTTTCAGAGCTTTTTTTTTTGAAATGGGGTAGAATTTCATAAGCTATCTAATGGTGTGAGTTTTTATTAGATTTTACAAAGTTAAAACTTTCAAAATTGCATATATTTAAAAAAATTACATGTTTTGGGATTTAATACACTTTTGCTTGCATGCATGTGTTTCTTCTTGTCTTGGTGACTTTTTGGTGAATCATACGGAGCTGGAAAAGCATTGGGATCAATCAACATCCTTGAAGATTCCTATAGCGCCTTTGAAGATTCCTACAACGCCTATGATGTCTGTTGCAGCGCAATTTTTAAAAATATAGTTTTGTAATCTATAATTGTAAAATAAGTTAACTGATTCTGACGCAGCCGCGGACAGTTAATAATCTAAAGGATAAAATTAACCAATCCTAGGGTAGTCATCTAAAGGATAAAATTAACCAATCCTAGGGTAGTCATCTAAAGGATAAAATTAACCAATCCTAGGGTAGTCATCTAAAGGATAAAACGAAGCAATCCTAGGGTAGTCATTTAAAGAAAAATGAACCAATCCTAGGGTAGACACTTCATCTTTCAATTTGGCCTTAAAATGAATTTTCTTTTTATGTGAAGCAACATCTTCACTTAGTTTAGAAAATTTAATTTGGTGCTTAAAAACTGAATCCTTGTTTGCTTTGTCTTCGGTGATAGGCCTATGCTCTCCCCTTAACTGGGTGATCAAAAAGCCAAACTCACCTATTTCCTTTTATGCATTTTACAGCTTTGTTAAAACCTTGTAGAGAGCCTGCTCTTGTGGGAAAAAGTACTCACCCAAGAGGAACGACTCAAGTGGGTTCAAGCCAAAGCCAGGCTATTTCTCCCCACTATAAAATTTATAGCGAATTTGGGGAAACCCTCTTTTGCTGGTAGTGTGCAAGATAACCATCCCCAAAGCCTTTGTTCTAAAGGTTGGGAGGTCTCCTGAGGGAGTTTATTATTTCCGCACCGAACGAAAATCCTTACTATGAACCTAGTATAGTGGCCAGCCGAGTCAGTTGCCAAACATTCTGATAATCACAGTGCAAGGGGAGGGAAGAATCTGCCCCTAAGATACTCACCATATAACTGCCAAGGACCGTTTGCTCAGGGGATCCGGTATCCACTTCCGTAACTCTAAGTACGCACTTGGAAAAGACAAAAACACGGGCGCCCCTTCAGGGGTGACACGGCTGTGTGAGTCGACGCAGTTCTAAGATGTGGGCTGTTGATTACTAGAATGACCTATTTGAGCATTTAAGAGTGAGTCTGTCTGAAATTGTCTTTCATGTACAAAACCCGTGAAAACATTTGATGAAAAACATTTTCTTGATCAAACACTTCATGTTAGTATAGGGCTTAAAGAATAACTGTTTTCAAAATGTTTGTTGTGTCTTCCATCACATTAATTCAGATAAAGAGATCATCCAAAATGAACATGAAGAACAACAACTGAAATCACTCAAAAAAAAAAATTCATACCATTGGTCCAATAACGTTCTCAATACTTTTCCCATGCTTAGAGATTGGAACTCAACAAAATTTCCCAAAAAATCAAATATCCAACAAAAATCCAAGCAATAAAATCAATCCATCTAATTAATTCTTCCAATTTCATCAATTCAATCCCTCACCTCAATCCAATCATTCAACCATTCAAATCCAATCAATCATCATCTCCATCAAAACCATTTCATCTAATCAAAACAATCAAATCATCTTCAATCAATAATCCAAATGCAAGTCACTCTACACATTCATATCCAATCACATTCATCCTAATCACTCTTCTTAGTCACATCCTATTCATTTCATCCTAATCAATCCAAGTCATCTAATCTAATCATTCCACATCATCACCATCACCAACCTATTCCTAGTCACCACTTGTCAAAATGGTCATAATCATAAACAAGCCCAATCCTAATCATAAGCCCAAAATCATAACCCAAGGGGGCTATCCCTCTAGGCCAAATCATGAGACAAAACCTAAGCCCGAGATCATCATTCAAGGAATTCCTTTCTCTAGTTCAAATCATGAAACAAAACCAGAACATAAAATCAGACTTCGAGGGGCTTCTCCTACCACCTCTAATGATGACATGAACTATGTTGCATACTTTGAGGAACAAATCGATGTACAAGAGCTTACCCACATGTGTGACACCATACCCACATTATAACACAAATCCCTAGCATCCCAACTTCGAAACCTCCTTCAAACACTTCACCAAAAACCCAAACCCCTAGACCATCAAACCATACAAAGCCTTCAAACCCTCTTCCAAAACTTTCAACAAATTAAATCATCTCAAATCCAACACCTCCTAGCTCAATCCAATCAATTCATTTCCACTTGTCAAATTCAACAACCACAACATCATCCCCTATCCATTCATTATCACCCTTCCACCTCATACCAATCTAATCCATCCACTTCTTCGCATACCAATGCCACATCAACCTATCAAGCCACATTACAACAAACACATGTGAACTTAATTTCTACCTTGCAACAAGGCCAAACTTCCTCATGTTCTAATGCCACTTTTGACAAGGGGAACACCAATCTAGTTCATGCACCCTATAACTTTATCATACCATCATCCAATCAAAACCAAAACCCTAAGCCAACATCTTCCACCCATACACCTACAAAGGATGTGACCCAAGGGCTACTAGCAAGGAATCAAACATTGCCATGCCATTCAACACATATACTTGAACATGCAAAAGAGTCCACAAACATCATTCCAAGTCCTTCAAGCCAATCATGTCATCCACAACTACTTGATCCAATTCAAGAGTCATCCCCTTTCACCTCCATTCAAATAAGTCATGAGATATGTCAAGAGAACAATCCTAAACATGAGGAAACATTACCCCCTCATCCACATAAAGATCAACACCCTCCTAATGATTCCATTCATAACATACCTAATACTATTCATGATCAATCTTCCATCTTTGATCAAGACCCCTTTTATGATCAAGAAGACCATGATGATCCTCTTAGCCAACTTTATACATTCCATGGTCAAGAGCTTGCCACCTCACCCATCCATGATCCATCAACATCCACTTCCCTTGATGAGAAATATGCCTCCCAAGCACACATAGAAGATCAAACAAATATCTTGGATCTATGTGAACACAATGCTAATCAAGATCCTAATGATCCTCCATCGCCCACTATCGACCCCATTGCAAATCCTCCATCATATCCTATTGGTCTTTCCACCCTCATTCATGAATGTTCTTCCTTAGAACAACAACAAACATTATCTTCTCCATTCAATAAAGAACTCATGTCAAATGTTTCACCTACACCTAGTCCCATTGTCCATTGCACACTCCAAAACATGAACCACCAAGGTAAAGGTCTAGACCTTCATGAACAATATATTTTGGAGCCTATACATGTCAAAGTCCCTCCACGCTCTTATGGCCTTGGACCTACACCCCAAGGACAACAACCTAAAGATGTTGGTATTTCCTCCATGCCTCCTAAGTCCACTTTCCATCATAAAGCCTATCATATCCCTAAAACATATGTTGCCATTCCACCTCCATCATCCTACAAATGTCAAAAGCATGTGACCATACACCTTCCACCATCCACTCTACCACCATTGCTTCCAACTCCTAATATCCCTCCATCTAATCTACCTCCACTTCTCCCAACACCTAATATCCCCACCATTCAATCCTCTTATCCATCTATCCATAAATACCCTAACATTCATAATCATGACCAACAAATGCACACATTGTATAAACATGAAGCTTCCACCCATTCCACCATACCCATGGGATTCAAAAGCAAGAATTTCAATGCCTCTACCTATAAAGTAAAAAATTCTAAGGGTTCTCATGCCTTAGGACATCAATACAAAAATTCAAAGCAAAATACATTTGAAAAGTTATATAAGCCCATACCTCCAAAAGTAAAGGCCAAAACTAAATTGGTTTGGGTACCTAAGCAAAAAGAAATCAAGTCAAATGAGGCATCTACATCACAAAAATCCCAACCATCTACTTCCACCTTACATTCCCACTCTATTAAAGAGTCTCAAATTCCTAAGTCTCATAAGCCAAACAAAAATCATAAAAATACTAAGCCTATGTGGGTACCAAAAACACTTCATCCACCACCTCCTAAGCAAACATCTTCATTGCTTCCTACACCCCATCCACATCAAAAGCTTCAATGTTTATCACAATGTGTGCAACCATTGGTCATGGTTCCCTTACATTTCACAACAATTCCACATACCTCCATCTCCCCATCCTTCATGCATTATCCTACATATCCCCCCCACCATCTTCCTATGGTCCATGCTTTTGGCTAAGCCTTCCCACTCATCCTTTGCATAAGTCCCATATAATCCCTGTCATCTTCCCTACATAATCTGCATCATAATCTGCTATTCCCCATCCATTTTTACATAAGACTTTCATAATCTTCCATCTACCTAATCCATCTCACACTCATGCAATTCCTTACCAACATCTATGAGCATAATGACATTTGACATGGTCCATGCAATGACATCTATCTAGTGGGACTACCAACTTTCATGCAACTAGAAACTTGAGTCCCTCCTATCCATATTCCCTTTCTATCCAAAAGTCAAAAAGTCAAGAGAAAAATTAATAAAAGAAGAAAAAAAAAAAGTAAAGAAAAATCCCTTCGTTCAATGGTGAAAACCTGATAAACAGGCGCCTTGGATAAGTACCATGATGAAAACCTAGCAAGTAGGCGTCATGTGTAGGTTGATCTTCTATGTCACTTACACTTGGGAGCACAATGTCTTATCTATCCAACCTATCATTTTCATGTCATATCATTTCCATCCTACCTACCATCTTTAACCATCATATTGAATCCATTCATACATACTTATCAGATTGAGTCCACTTATCCACCATTCTCCTTTTGATCTTGATGAAAATATAAGGCCAAATGTTGAAACATGTCTTGGGTATCTCTTGACATACCTCATCCTTCCAAACAATCATATCATTATCTTATTGTCATGAGTTTTGTCATGAAAAATCCTAAGTCTTGTACCTAGAATGGGGCATGTTATTCCTATGTGACATAGTCTTTGGAGATCACATCTTTGCTCTCTTATGATGCATACATCCATACCATCCATCCATCTATCATGAGCATTTTATCCTTTATCCCATCACCCACCCTTGCACCTAGACTTGGTTTTCCCCTTTTTCATTGGTATCTAGCACAAAGGCTACTCAAATTTTGACACCTCCAAACATCAAAATCCAAAAAAATTAAAAAAAATCAAAATCCAAAAAAACAAAAAAAAAAATCATCAGAAAACATCAAAAACAAATGCTATTTGTAGCTCTCCATCTATTAGTTCATGTTCTGCACTTGGCTTCTTGGCCTTCATTTTCATGCATCTTTTTCCATCATCTTAGGGTCACACCAGTACTATGCTATCATCATTTTCCTTGAGCGATAATGTCTTACCATGGTTTGATTATTGTACACATTCATTTCAGCAAGTTGTGTCAATACCTAGGGCAAATGTGGGGCATATTGGGGGCAATCAACTTTCAACAGTAAAACAATGACATCGAAGCCAATCACGCGCAAAACAAAACAACCAAATTAAACCAAAACATCCAACCATTGATCCATATCGCAGTAGCTTTCAGTTGCGTACCTTATCATGACTCATATCTGGATGATCTCTAATCTGAATAATGTTTGGAATCACAGTATTTCATTTTTTAAAAATGGTTGTTTAATTTTTTGATATCATTTCTCTGGAGCACACTCGATGATGTACTGAACTAGAGTGGCAAGGAAAGAGGATGATTTTTCTTTGTCTGCTATCTGGAGGTTAATCATTTATCGGTTGCAAATATGTCGTGAGACGTGATGATTTATCATTGATGACAGTTCCAAACTTGCATCAGATGGTGGTTAGTCTTTGTCTGTTTATGCAAGCAATACTCAGGTCATCTCGGTTTAATTATACCTTGATGCTTGTATTAACTTGCTATATTAAAAATCATGAAAGCAATACTCAGGTCATCACTGGTGCTAACATACCCTTTGATGCTTGTATTAACTTTCAACATTTCAATGCTCTATGATGATACAAAAAAGCACAAATAAGCTCTCCAAATGGCAATATTGTATGGATATCTTGCATGGTTAGTATAGATTGCATTCATATTAGAATTTGCATTTTGCATTTGTAGATTTTCCCAAAAGTTGGCAAAGTATACAATGTCTCAATAAAAAAATCAAAGCTGATCACATGAAAACACTATGAGGTGCTACCCCCAGATGTTGTTGGTCTCACACCACTTGTTCCTACATCAGAAGATCAAATCGTCAATAACATCAGAAGATCATACCATTATTCAAATCAAAATGGATCATCAAATCAATCAAATCAATCCAATCAGAATACATCATTTAACTATTTGTTTTTCATCATCATGAAAACAAATTTATCAACATCATGTTTGTTTTTAACAACTTTAGAAGCAAACATATCAACCGATTTGTCTTTCAACAACTTTGAAAGCAAATTTATCACAATCTTGTTTGTTTTTAACAACTTTAGAAGCAAACATATCAACAAACAATTTGTTTTTCATCATCATGAAAACAAATTTATCAAATCATGTTTGTTTTTAACAACCTTAGAAGCAAACTTATCAACAACTATTTGTTTTTAACAACTTTAAAAGCAAATTTATCAACTATTATTTGTTTTCTAACAACCTTAGGAACAAATTTATCAGACAAACATCATCAAATCAGGGCATCTCAATACACAAAATTGGGGCATTTTATCATATTTTATCACAGCAGGGGCAATTTAGGTCATCAATTTTTCATTTCACGTTTTTCCACATCAATTTCTTCATATCATTAGTTTCGAACGATGAATCGACATCTTCAAAATCATAAAAATTGAAAATTTTAAAAATCATAAAAAATCAAAAAAATCACGAAAACTCAAAATTTTATCGATTCATCGTTCGCGGGGGCATATACTTATCATTATTTTGACAATCAACATTTGGGGCAAAATTCAAAATTCTTTGAAGCAATGCGTAAAACACATCACTTCAAAGAGGGGAAAAATGTATACACCTTAAAATGGTCATATCATATTGTCTGGTAATTAATTAAATATTTTTAATATTTAATTAAAATCTTCGAATTCTATCTACGTATAAATAAATTTAAATAATTTATTTATATTGTTCATGATTTCATTTCTTAATTAATTAAATAAATATTATAATTTATTTATATTAATTATCATATAATCTTAGTTTGAATATTTTATTCAAATAAAGATTAAAATATTATTCTTCTTATAAATATCATTTACAATTAAATATTCCAAAATATTTAATTAAATCTTCTAAATATTTCAAATTCTTCTAAAAGTCATATCATGATTAAATATTTCAAAATATTTAATTAAATCTTCCATAGTTTTCAAAAATCAAAAATCAAATGCAATAAAGGAAATTAAATAAATTTAAATATTTATTTAATTTGGGATTTATCTTCAACTCCCGGGAAACAAACTGCCAAAACAGAAAATTAAATTTCTCTGTTCTGTGCAGGTTTGTTCCCGTGGGTTGAAGACAAGCTTCCATTCTTCTCTCCAACCTCTCAACCTCCCCCATTTTCTTCTCAACCTCTCAATCTCTCACCATTCAAACTTACCAGACAATTCATAGCCATAGATTCTTGCCAGCAAGGATGAAGCCTGCAAAAATCTATAAATACAGCTGCCGGGAGCTCCAAAAGATATAGAATTTAGAAGCAAGTAAATTATAGGCAAAATTGCATAGCATTAGCATTCATAGAGCATTCTCATAGCATAGAATCATAGCATAATAGCAGTAGAATCATGATACATCTCACTCACAGCCCCTGTGCATAATCACAGCCCCTGTCCATATCCGTATCAATAATTTCACTTTCATCAACATATAGAATAGTTTTCCTTTGCATACTCGTTCTGCAGCAGCCATTTGGAGAAGCTTACACAATCTGAGAGCCAAAAGCTTCAAAAGAATCTCTGTGGATAGAGAAAAATGGGACGGCATGAAGAAGATTTTGTTTGCTTTTAATTTAGTTCAATTTGTTTAGTTTAAGGTTTCATTTAGTGTTTTAATGTTTTATTTTACATTTCAATTAAACATCATACACAGTATGTATATCTACATGTTTTCATTCATCTATATATGTATATTTTCTACATTTAGTGCCACGTACATACATTTCTACACATAATTTTTTAGTGTGTATATTTCCAAGCAAAAAATTCCTACATATGCATCCAATGCATGATGTTGGTTTCCAAGGCTTGGCTATTATTCCTTTCAGCCTCAAAAAGGAACTGTTAGAATGATAGGTTATATATTAGGTGTAATATGCAACATTGGTTTCACCATTGATCATAGTGGTGGACAATGTATGTTCTTGTTCGGGGGTTTGGTGAGAGCCTGTGAGGCTCCATGACCCAACATGGTAGGGTGGAGAGCAGGCCTTCCTTTGGTGTATTTCATATTATTTTCCATATGTGCATTTATGTATGTTTATGAGATTAGATGCACATAACATTCGTATGTATGGTAGGCTATATATTAAGTGTAATATTAAACATTGATCTTTGTATTTATTAGAGTGGTAGACATTATACCTATTCTCTATATGTAATTCCACATACATACATTCCCACACTTTTTTTTTATGTGTATATATATTTGTGCAATAGATTCCTACAAATGCATCCAAAGCATGAAATTCCTACATATGCTCTTGCAAAACAAAATGTTCACTAATATATAGGTATTTGAAATTAGATGCACCTTTTTAGTTATTATTTCTTTCACCCTCAAAAAGGAGTTGTTAGAATGATAGGTTGTATATTAAGTGTAATAAGAAACATTGGTTTCACCATTGATCAAATGGTGGACAATGTATGTTCTTTCTTGGGGGTTTGGTGAGAGCCCATGGGGCTCCATGATCCAATATGGTAGGGTGGAGAGTAGGCCTTCTTTCGTTGTGTTTCATTTTATATTTCCTATCTTCTCTTTAGTTGCACTGTTGCTCTTTAAGTTGGTGTTTGTGGTCACACCCACAAAAGGATAGAAAAGTCATGACAAATCCTAACCTAGGAATTGGACATTCCATCAGGAAACTAACATCTTCTTATGGTCATTCATTTACTTTGTCAAATCAGGGAACATATACTTGAAATGGAGCAGCATTGTATGTGCACTAAGAACCAGTTTCAGTCACGATTTACTAGAAATAAATGCGTGAAAGGAATTCTACTTATGCTACAGGAATGTAATGTGAAGCCTTATAAACTTAAGCATAACTTAATCAAAGCAGACATCATGACAACTGTTACTTAAGAAACAAACTATGAACTAGTCTTATGTTGTAGGAACAAACACAGGGATGGATTCCCGATGCTGCAAGAACAATATATGACTAAGTTTACACTGAAACTTTCTAGAATGAAATCTAACTTATAATCAATAGAGAATAAACAACTAACTAACTACAAATGCTTACTAAGTGGGCCCCCTTAGCAAGCATCAACTAATTATGCAAGAATTGAACTCAAAACTTCATCATCTTTTATTCATAAACTTAGAATGGTATACATTGTTCTACTCATATGAAAACTAACACAAAACTCTATCTCTTATCATAGTACTAACTCTTACATATTCTTCTTCTCATTATCATACTAACTTTTACATGCTATTCTTGTCATGCTTGCTCACTCACGCAGGAGGAACACTTATTTAAAATAGAAAAGCAACTAACTACCTAACTCTAACAGAGAAAGATGAGGACATAAATGAATCCTAAAACTGAGGAACAAACTTCTCATGAATGAAAACATATCCGTTCAACATGATCCAGAGAGAATTTAGCATTCCACTCTTCCAAATTAATGATCATTTAAGTTTCTTTCCAATGACTCGGAAAGAGAGTCTTCGCTGGAACAACTTCCTCATCATCATGTAGGAAATGGACTTTACTGCAGGGCCGAGATCTGCAGTGCTTGACTCGTTCATGCTCCCTTCAACAACCTACAATTCACATTGCGATAGAGGCAAAAGAAAGAATGTGTGGCAAACAACACGATACATTCATTAATCACATATTAAATCTATCCCATTATTCAAAAACCATATGCATTATATCAGTCATTCAGGAAGTCAAATAGGGTCATTAATAAGACACATAGAGATGTTAGGCTGCAGGAATGTAGGAATGTATTGCTACAAGATACTACCCATTTTTGGATAAAGAGTATTTAATAAAAGAGTTAAAACATCCATTAGCAGTAAAAGTAGAGATATTAAAAATACATCATGATACTCAAATTATGAGCATATCCTAAACTCATCAGTTTGCAAGCATTTTATTGTCTTTGTTGTAATATATGCATATACAATAAAAAAAGTGAAGTTCTTTTAGATGGAGGGTGGAATGAAGGAAGGAACAATGCATAAGCATAAGAAGGAGTGTTACACTCTCCTTTAAAAAATGCATCATACCTTCCCTTCATTACACTCTCCATTGAAAATACTGTGAGAACCAAAATCTAACATTGAACAAAGGTTGACAGATATGAATTAAATCTGTCAACTTTGAACAAATAAGATAAAATCCCTCCCCATGAAATTGTTGAGAAAACATAAAGGAAATGATGACATTATTAAACTAACGTAAAATCATAAACAATATAAGCATAAAATCTATTCCTAAATTACTCAAGCATCATCCCATGGGGGGATTGGTGCTACTTTGATATGAAAAGTAGCCCTTTCCCAATCCCTTTTGATAAGCTAAATGATATGAAATGATATGAAAATTCTATGAAGATTGTGAATCAAGTTGTGAAGTTGTGAAGATAAGCAAATCATGAAGATTGTTGAAGATGGAATGAAGTGGTAAAAATTAGTTCTCAATTGAAGAGAGTAACTTTGCATGGATTGTGGATGATTTGATGAAGAATCATCCCTCTACTTATAGATTCTCAAGTTGAAATAATGCTCATAAGAGAGAAATATGGGATAAAGATTGGACCAATGAGATGAGGCCACTTGTCACATTATGATAGGTTGAGGAATGTGCAAGTTTTGGCCAATGTGCCAAAGAGGGGGAGATTCAAATTTGAAATTGAGAGTTAATGTTGAGTGGGGAACATGAAAGAGAAAAATTATTGCAATGTTGGAAGGGACAAGTCAACTTGTTTCCATATTCAAACTTGAGGAATATTCTCAAAAAGGTGCTTTGTTGAGAGAAAATGATGATTTAATAAATCAATAAATTGATATATTTGTGCAAGTGGGAAAAGCTAGAGGATGTGATGGGTGGTTAGATTAGTTTAATCGGGATTAGATTAGCTTAGATGATGTTTAGGTGATTTTGACTTATTTGATTTAAATACTTTGATTTATTTAAATCAAAAGGGATGGAAGGTGATTTCAGATTTAATTAAATAAAGGTTTGATTTATTTAATTAAAAGGATGATAAAGTTAATTTATTTAATTTTAAATTAATGACCTTAGGAGATTGAGTTTAATTTACCTGATGAATGGATGAATGTGAACTTATTTAATAATTGAATGAATATGAATTAATTAAGTTCACGATGCTAATTTGCATGTCTACATTTTGCCCCTCTTTGAAGCAATGTACTTGTTGTGTTGGTTCAAAGAATAAACTTACCGCAAACAAAATTCAAAAATTTTCTAATTTTTTCGGATGCCCCAATGGAAAGAAATACACTAGTACATTTCCCCCTCGAGAGATCGAGCAAAAAGATTCAATTTGAGGGTCAATCTCACAATAAAGAGGTCCAAGATGGATGGTTATGATGATGATGCAAATGAGATGATTTCAAGACGCTTAGAATAACCAATCTATATTATCCTAAACAACTTAAATGATGACGTAATGCATGCAAGATGGATGAGATGGATGATGTGATATGTTATGATTATGCAAATGAATGATTTATGCAAATACTTAAACCAATAGATCTATATTATGATGATGAAAATGTATGTGAAATGATCGGTGTTTCATATTATGTATGATATGAATGATATGTGGTATGTTGATGGTTTGTGGATGTAGGATGGATGTATGATGGATGCATTGGTGATATTATGTTAGTGCAGAGAGAAGAAAGAAGAAATGAGATGATGAAAAGAGGATCCAACAAGTCCATGATCTGACGAGACTTTATTAGAGATGATGATGATGATAGATGATGACTTGCTTATCAAGGATTGGGATTTTAAAAGGGCCACTTACCTTATGTTTGATAACACACATAGATACGATGCATGAAGGTATAAAGAACTAGGATGGTATTGTACTTAGTGCGATGGACTTTGACTCGACAAACAAATAGGAGTATTCTTGCTCACACCTAACATACGGAAACCTTGCTAGGACATACCTAACAAAGCAAATATTCACCAAGTTATATTACAAGAATGTCCAACGAGCATAATAGACAAAAGGATAATGATCGTTGCCCCATTCCTATCTCTCTAAATCCTTCGTTCAAGTATCATCGAGAGGTCCTTGGAATGAGCACAATAAGATAAATCAAAAGAAAAGACCAAGTACGCAAACAAGCCAATGTTCTTCATACCTTCAACTAGAGGGATGTGTTTTGATAGGATAAGAATCCAAAGTGATATCCAAAATGATGCATATTGTTGGAACAATATATCTTAGGACATGCATTGTATAGGATGATGATGGGTTAATAAGTTGTTTGATAGGCTGTTGATATAAGGTTGACTGGCATGTTTGAAAATGATCAAGAGTTTGATTTTGTGTTTAACGGGTTGTTGCTTCGATTTTGATTTTTGCCTTTGGAATTTGATTTTTGCTGACTATTGTGATTGTTTTGTTTGTTTTTCCAAAGGATGAAGGTGATGATCAGTTTATTATGGATGATTGATTATCGTGGGTGAAAGCGAAACGGGATGGATGGATTTTTTTCAAATATTTGGATGTTTTTGATATTTTGAAATGTTTTGAGGCTGTTTTTGGTAATTTTTTAGATTTTTACAAATGTTTTGATTTTTGAATTTTGCGATGTTTTGGGCTTTTCTAAGATTTTATGAATGTTTTTGGATTCTGCTGTGATTTTTTGAATGTTTTTGGATTTTGATGTGATTTTTTGAATTTTTTGGATTTTTTGTTTTTTGAATGTTTTTGGATTTGTGTCTCAGGGGCTGATCAAAGATAAGCCTTGCCTATATTTAAGCTTAGAGACGACGCAGTTCAGATACCATTTTTTTGAGTGTTTTTGGATTTTGATATGTTTTGGATGTTTTTAGATTTTTGATGTTTTTATGTTTTTGGATTTTCGCATGATTTTGACGATTTGGATATGGATATGTCTGATGATATCAGTGCTCTGTTTGTGATTTTGTTGAAAACCAAGCTAAGGTTGATTGATCAAATTGATGGATTGATGATGATGATAACATTGTTGAGGATATGCAACAATGCAAGGATTTGAATGATCAGGATTGATGATGATAACATTGTTGAGGATGAACAACAATGCAAGGATAGTGTTAAGCAACATGAGGACTGAGATGGATATCCCAAGATGATGCAGGATTCATGATGATAACATTGTCGAGGATACACAACAATATAAGGATTTGAATGATCAAGATTGATGAAGCTTGATTTGGAACAAAAGTTGTTCGAATGATTTTATGTGACGTTTGACATGAAAATTAGATGTGACTGATATCGATTGTTTGGATCAATGTTTGATGAAAGATGAAGTGTGATAAGGAATGTCTTCTCATAAAAAATTTCATGGGCTAGTGATTTGGATTTTTTGCTCACAGGTGGTTTGACCAATTTTATTTCACATTTGCCAATGTTTGGATTTCCACATAAGTTGGAGGATATAGATCAAGATTTATTCTTGAAGAAAGATGTAAATATCTTCCCCCAGTGTCTAGCAATGTTTGAAATGTCATGGGTGGATGATCGGATAGGTGTATGGATGGATGGATATGGTAAGCACACAAAGGATGCCAAGGATTATATTGTAATAAGATAAAGTGTTTGAACAGAGGAATGCTTCATTTGGATAGTGCTTCATAGCTCAAATGATGTTGGATAGGATAAGATCAATGAAAATGACCCATGTCAAGATGTTTACCATAAGCAAGTGTAAAGTGTGCCCCAAAATTTCATCAAGATCAAGATAACTTGGATGATGGACGTAGATGGATAAAAATGGATTGGATAACTAGTTCATGGATGAATGGATTTATTACATGGATAAGATGGATGGAATGTTGGCTTTATTATGGATGGGATGAGACGCTTCCATCTGAACTGGTGTACGTAGATGCTCGATTCTACTCATGGCGCCTATTTTCCAGGTTTTCATCATGGTCTTGCCCAAATCGCCACCCATGCAGTTTTCACTAGAGGACTTTTTTTCTCTATACTATTTTCAATCCTTTTTTTGATGTTTTTGGATTTTCATTTTTTTATTTTTTTATTTTTTGAAAGATTTTAAGCTCATGCTAAATCACAAGGTGTTGCTGATGTAGATTCCCCTGTCATAATGTGTCATCGATATCCTGCTTGAAGAAGCTACTTTGCTAAGATACGTGCACTTGAATACAACTTTTGAGGTTCCTGGTCTGCTTCGTTGATACCACAGTTGACTTTTCCTTTATGCGCACATCGTGATAGAATGCCTTCAAAATCCTTACGATGAAGGGTCGTTGCTAATATATGGTCAATGTGAGAATTGGATATCATGTGTGGAGGCATGGATGGAGTGTGTTTAGGGATAGGAGATGGATTGGTTGACAGTTTGGAAACTTTGACTCTGCAAACTTTGGAAGATAAGCAATGATGGGTGGATATGAAATTGCGCATGGAATTAGGACCAAATGCTTGATACACATTGTACATCACTTGAAAAGCCTTCTTTTTCTTTTGTGGATATCCTTGATGGATACCTTTCCCTTTTTTATTTTACCCCATAGTTTCTTTAACTGGTGGAGTTTGATAGGGATGATCTTTCTTTGTATTCTTTGGTATCCATTTGTATTTGATTTGTCCTTCCTGCTTCTCAGCTTCTTTTGCTTTGATAACTTTCTTTGTGCTTTGATTCACATCCTTCATTTAATGTTGGTCTCAATTCATGGATGGGGTGATGGGTGGATGAAGATTCATGATGTGGCTGGTTGTAGTATTGACATCGGTTTCATCATAAGGATTCTTCGTGCTTCCTATGTTGATGTTTGCTTGAGACAAAGTTGCCCCCAATATTGTGGAAGTAGTACCTTCATGCTTTGATTTTTCTTGTTCTAAGAGCTCTTGTTTATAATGCATTCTCTAATAAATGACCACCGTAGGTGACGTTTCAATTTGCTACTCTACTAACTTTGAATTATATTGTTCTTTCTGACTTATTTCCTTGAGCGGATAATGTTGGATATCCGCATACCTGATTTCCTCAGTCTGAATTTGGGATATATCTGATCCTAATGTTGATAACTCAGTTTGACTGTAGGAGTTAATAATCTACTCTTTTTGTGTAACAGAATCTTTTTTTAAGATGAAGATCATCTATGTGTCCATCCATAGAAAGCATCTCATGGGTAGATGGAGGAGTATGTGCTACATGAATATGATCATCTTGCATAGATAAGAGAGTATCCATTAGACCATTGTAGTATCTTGGAGATACAAATTCTTGATCCTGAATAATTTTGGAATCACCTTTGACATGCTTTGGATCAAGTTCTTGACATGGGTCAATTTCAAAGGATGGATTACTTATAAGGGGTTCTTGGATGTCATCATTAGACATGGTAAGTGGTTCAATATCTTCAAGTGTCGATTTCAGGGTTCCTTCAATATTTGTAACCATGAGGTCAAAGGGGGTCAACATGTCTGGGAAAGGACCATTGCTAGAACTTGATGAAAGATTTTGATCATGCTTTGGAATAAATTCTTGAGATATGTCCTCTAACTCATAAGGTGATGTAGAGATATTTTCAATATGATCAATGGTTGATGGGTCGTGGATTATGTCAATAGGATCAAATAATTCCAACACTCCTTGAAATAGATCACTAAAAAGTGGCTCTTGATGTATGGTGAGTTGATCATCAGATGGGGTAGAAACATCCTCAATGTGCTCCTTAATTGAGAGATCTTGAACATTGTTTTCAACAATTTTGGCAAAGAGATTGTGAATGTCTTCAACCATAGGGTCAAGTGATGTTGAAATTTCTTGAATTGGATCATTGTTGGGTATTGTTGGTGGATTTTGATCACGATTGAAAAGTGACTCCTGATGTATGTTGATTTAATTTTTGGATGAGATAGAAACATATTCAATGTGCTCTTTGATGGATAGATCTTGATCATTGCTTTCAGCAATTGTGGTAAAGAGATTATCAATGTTATCACCAATGGTTGAATGTTCATCGTTATCCCCAATAGTTATCATTTTTCGTGTTTATGCTTGTGTTTGTTGGGTAGCTTGAGAGGCTTGGGAAGCTTGAGAGGCTTGTTGCACTTGTTGAGCTTGTGTTGCTTGTTGTGTGGCTAGATATTGTTGGATGGCCTTTTGGTAGGCTTGGTGAGCTTTTAGCATAATGTTATATTGTCTTGCTACATTTGGTTTAGGTGGTAGTGGTGGTGGATTAGGAATTGTGTTGGATGTAGTGACAAGTGGTTGAGATAAGCTTGGAGTTATCATGGTAGTGAGGGGTTGAGATGTGATAGGAATGGTCGGAATGACCAAGGTGATAGGTCCTTGGGAGAACATATTTTGATTTTTCGGGATTGATGTTTTCATTTGATTACATACCATCTATTGGTGTGATGTTGATGGTATTTTCAAAGGATTTGTTGTGATGGCTTGATTGGTGTTAGGTGGATTGATTTGGATGGAGTGATTGGTGCTAGGTAAAGGGGGAAGCCCTAAACCAAGAAATGATGTTGATTTGGGTAATGGTGGTGGAGATGTCTCTTGGCGCAATGACTCAACTATTTTGGTAAGTGTAGCAATTTGATCTCGCCAAATTTGATCTTGATTTCGATCTTGACTCCCTTGATATAGCTGATTTTGTTTTTGTTCAAGAAGATTTGGGATGCATACTTATGGTTTTTTAATGGGATCATGGCCAAATTGATTTTGGACAATGTTCTGATTTGGTATGATGTTTAGATTTGGTATGATAGGTTGAAATTGAACATTGTTGATGTTGGGAATCACATTGCCTTGATTTAGGTAACTTTGATTTTGCATGGTGTTATCGTGACTTGGATTAATACAAGGAGTTAACGTCTTGTTTTTATTTTGAACAAAAATTTTATGATTCGAAAACATATCCATCCCAAAGTTTTCTGGATTCATGTTTGGTAATCTTGTACTTGGTATATTCACATTTGGCATGTAGGGATTTGACGAGATGACGTTGTTCGTTTGAAGGCTCATGCATTGGTTGTTTGGTTGATAGATTTGTAGGTTTGAATTTAGATCTACTATCGGGAAAGGTGTTCCAACCTTTTGACTAGGCATACTCACAATTTTTGTACCATTGAGGTTTGTGGGAGATAATGATCCCATGTACAGATTGTATAAATGTGAGTGTTGATAATCAATCGGCATTGTAAGGCTTTGAAAGTTCAATTGACTTGGATTAGTCATGATGTATGGATCAAATTTATATTCCATGTTCCCCTTGTGTTTTGACCTTGTTGCAAAAGTGACCCCTAATGTGTTTAGGACCAATGATGAGATGAATGATGAAAGGGGGGAATGATATGGGTGTTGAACGTTTAGGGACTTTGTATCAATGCTAGACTTAGGGCTTGATTTTGATTGTTTGATTTGGATAATGAACTTGTAAACCCTAAGATGTTAGATGTTATTTTAGGATGAACTTGTTCAAAGGGGTGCTAATTTAACTAGAGGTATGAGAAAGGATGCATTCCCATACTTCTAACCAAATAAGGTGATTTTGATTTTGTTGATTTACCCAAGTCTAGAATGATGTTTCCAAAGCTCTAAAGTTGTTTGGTGGGATGGTATGATAAATTTTTGAATGAATGAAGTGTTTGATTTGATTCTAAATGAACCTAGGAAGGACTTGTTTCTAAGACCAAGATAGTGAAGAACATTCCTTTCTCTAAAAGTAATTTAAAATCAAAAGATCAATGTTTGCATGAAAAGCATACAACCAAAAGATGCCAAGCACGTTTGTGGAGTCCAATTGATTTAATCTTTTCTTAATGGATTATTTTTAATACCAACACACTCTTGATTATATTTTGAATCTAGATGTCTAATGTCTCAACTTTCCCCTTATCCTGCAAAGTGTAATATGCGGAAACCAAGGAAATTTGAGGCAAGAGTTACCTATTGTTGACCTTAGTAGGAGAAAATTGAGATGAAATCCAAATGCTTAGAAGCCTCTAAGGATAAAATCTAAGGGAAATCAATAGCATGGGAATTCATTCAAGGATATTTGCTTCTCCTAAAGGGTTTGAGATTTGATGCTCATGTTAAATGTTGGTTTTCCAATGTTTTCGATCAAAGCACTATGTTTTCAAACTGACTCACAAGCAATATAACATCCTATCTCAATTGATACATTTTTCTTGGTGGGCTTGCCTCATTCCCTTCGTAGTAGAAAAGATGATTTTACATGCAACCAACGAAAAAATATAAATGTATGTTAAGAATGAAGTCTTAACCTCTATACTTTAACCAAGATCAAACATGGCAAGTAACTTCTTGGAATCTAAGTTCCAATGCACCACTTCAATAAACTCGTTGAATGGATCAGTCGATCACTACAAACAAAGGTTTTAGTTTGGAATTTCCATTCGTGGAGATTGGCCCATACGGCAAGAGTCCCCTTTCAGATCCATCTCGTTGGAATCAATCGCGTGATATTAGCGTTTACTCCAATACCCACATTTATATCCCAATTGGAAATACTCTTGGCTTTAGAGTGTTACTGATTGAGTCATTCCCTTGGGTGAGTACTTTTTCCCCAAGGCAAGCCCTCTAAGATAGACAAAAGCGAATAAACTTATTCATAGTTCGATCAACCCTTGTTTAGAAACAAAGGGAGAACACATGCAATAAATTTATTCACACTCGCACAAGATTTTGTTTAATTTTTAAACCCAAACTAAAGTGTGGAGGCAATATTTTATACAAATTAATGTCATCAAAAATACTTTTGACTCTCAAGATTTTCATGAAGCTCAAGAGAAGTTCATACACCTTTTTAGATAAGATTACTTTGAATAAGAGATTACGAAACATGAAAAAAACATGTTCATTTTAAGCCTCAAAGCAATGATGAATTCGTTTTAAGCACCAAAAAAATCAAATGTGAAGTTGCTTGTTCAATTTTAGTCCAAAAGTAAAAGACTAGTCAGTTTCTAACTTTCAATTTTAGGCCAACTTTGAAAAGATCAAGATAGTGATTGATTTTAAATCCAAATTGAAAGCAAGTTGTCCTAAAACATAAAATGAAATCAAGAAATGAATGCCTCAAGTTATTGCAATAAGCATTAAAAAATGTTTTTTCCAAGTTCAAGTCCCCACTTTTCGATTCAAATATGTCGTTATTTGATTCCTACGTGAGACCAACCATCGTCATTTCTTGATGCCAACCTACAATCAAAGTAAAAAATCTTAGCAATGAGATATATATCAAGGAATCAAGATAAATAATAGTTGGTAGTCATAGATAAACATGAAACATAAGCTATGCGAAGATAGATAATAGTTGATGCAGATGTCCTTCTTGTTGCTTTTTGTATCCACTATAGGGTATGTGCAAGATCATCATGGAAAAAATAGGCCCTTAAGTGGCAAAAAAATCAAAGTTACGCAATTTGACATAAAAATTTGAGTAAGTTATCTATATTATTTCAAAAATATGTAAGAATAAAATCTGTAGAAAATTGAATGTAGTTTCTAAACTACTAGGTTTTTAAAAAGAAATCTATTTGGTGAAAATTTGAAATTTCAATGGAGTACTAGTACTTAAATTTCAGGAAAAATAAGAAGTAGGTGTCCTGACCACCCTAACCACAATAAAATGATAGTATTTTTTATAATATTTTAGATATAAGTAGAGGACTCATGTCCGATGTGATACATATTTTTTGTAATTTTTTCCAAGTAAATAATTAATTATGAATTTTTATTACAACTTTAAAAATATTAAAAATTCATATGTCTTACCACCTTAACTTGGTCAAAACTTCATGAAATTGATTTTTATTTTTCTAATCCTATAGTATGTGAAGCAAGAATGTGGCATGTTTTGGATTCAAAAATGTGATACCATTTGAAAGCTATAGATGTTTTCAATCAGTCTATCAATTAGGACTTTAGTTGTAATTTGAATAGAAAATGAATAATAATTTATTATTAAATTCAAAGTAAAGTATAATTTACATTGGTGAAAATCTAAGAATCTCCTTTAAAAACCCTTTTCATTTCATCAATTTTGGGTAAAAAAAAGTCGTCAACCACATACCCATCATATTGCCACTTTTTGGCCCATCATTATCCTACACATACCCTATACCATAACCATTATAAATATAAGATTAGTGATACAAAATTGGAACTTTAAAATATTTTGAAAATAATATCATTACTAATATCAAAATTTATTTCCACATTTAAAAAGCACTTTCCTATTCTTTGATATCATCTATTGTAGCGGATTTCATACAAAGCTCGTAAATCTAGAGAATTAAATTTGAACTTTAAATTTGTTCACCATTCAAATTGCATATTTAATGTTGAGGGCATGAATGGTCAACCAAACTACAAAGTAAATAGAGGCAGTGAAAATAAAATAATAATATCCTGAAGCTGACAAAAGTCCCTTCAATTCACTGTTAAGCTAGAAAAAAGGCAGAGATAAAGCTCCATAAAGGTAATTTACTATGTGGCGACACCAACTAGAGACAATGGACAACATAATGTATTAATGGTACAATTAATACGAGATTTAGTACGCCAACCTGCTGTCATCTTTGAATTACCTAGGAGAAACTTGCAAACAACATCAAAGAGTTGAAAAAAATGTAGAAAATTCAATTTTGTGTTATTCTTTGTCACTGTCGCCGCCCTGCATTATGTCAGTGATATACATGGTACTTTAGATCCATTAAGAAATATGATTTAAAATGGAAGCTTTAAATGATCTTAATGACTTTTCTGATGAATTCGGCTGGCAGACCATGATAGAAATGATTGTAGCATAGATTTTCAACGATCATTAAAACTCAAGTCAGACAGGTAAGTATGGACAACATAATTAGTTCGCTGCCAAAAAGATCTTTAACTGCCAAATAAACATACAAAATTTGTTTCTCTTCATTGTTGTTCATTTCAACTACCTAACACCCTCAAATTGCATGTTAAGATTGGATGTTGACGTTGTTATACCAAAGTTTTCCAACTGCAATACTTCAAACTCAAAAAAAAAATGTATTGTTGCCTAACTATTTAAAAAAAATATTTCAAATTGGTGAAATTGGAAGTTGTAGAGTTGTGCCCAATCCTTCACAACCTTTAAGGCTTTCAAAGACTTTCCAACAAATGCAAATGCATAGGTGTAAATTCAATGACCATAATGCTATTCAAAAAGAATTTCGAACTAAATGCAATCCAATGCAATTGGTGGCCTCTCTTCCTATGCTAGAATAGATGCTTAGAGAGGGCGCCTGAACCTTTTGAAAAAATGACTCAACAACGAATGGCACTATTTTAATATGACATGTCAGAGGATTGAAGGCGACATTTAGAGTTTTTTCAAACTTCAAATCTTGAGATTAGGAAGATATAGCGATTGCTCTAGAAGTACAACATCACTTTAAGGGACATAGCATTGAAGGAACTATCAGAGCAAATGAGCAGATCTTTAAAATCAATGAAAGAAATCAATAGCCTATCAATCATTCAAGATACCTCTAGTTTTCTTTTCTTTTTTTTTATAGTGGTTATGATAGTGACAAGGAGTTAAATAGACAAGAGACTGCTATGATTATATTTGAAATGTCAACATTTGCTGCTACCATTTATATTGATAAAGAGATTGGGCATATACCTTCTTTCTTTTTATTTGCAGTCAAAGCAATCTCCAAAACTAGTGCATTACCTGACAACGCACGCTTCCAGAGTAGAGAGAGACTTTGAATCAGCAACAACAATGCACATGAACTAAATCTCTTGTGAGTTACTCCTTTGGATAGAGGTTGTGCCTACTCATCTTTATGATGCAAGACAAAGTAGGGGCCAATCCTACTCCTCTCTATGATGCTATTAAATTTCTTATTTGGCCATAGAACCAATGCATTTATAGGCATCAATAGGTTTAATTCAGACTAGTCTATGCAGACAAAGCAGTGGGAAGGTAAAATACATGCATGATAAAAATTTGTATCTTAGACGAGGCTTATGAACCATTTGGTGAAATGTCTCTAGAAATGTGATCTCTCAAAAATACCTGAATAAGAGAGTTCCTTATAAACACTTCCCAATTTTGAGAATGATTCTTTAGATGATACCTCAAGCAAATGCAGTCACAAGAATGGTGAGCACCTGTAGACATGCAAAATTAACATTATGCATTTGCTCATTAAATTAATCAAGCTCATCCATTTACCAAGTAAATCAAGACTATTTAATTCATTCCTAAGGTTATTCATTTAAATTAAATAAATCAAAGTCTCACATCAACCTTTTAATTAAATAAACCAAACTTTATTTAATTAAAATACAAATGCATATTCCATCCCTCTTTGATTTAAATGAATCAAAATATTTGAGTAAAATTGGTCAAAATCATCCTAATCATCATTAAGCTGATCTAATGCTAATTAGCCTAACCTAACTACCCATCACATTCTCTAGATTTTGCCACTTGCACAAATAAATCAATTTATTGATTTATTAAATCCAACATTTTCCATCAACATGGAATCTTTGAGGAATATTCCCTCAAGTTTGAATTCAAAAACAAGTGGACATGTACATCCAACAAGTCATTTATGAGCTCTTACATGGCTCTTACATGTCCCTTGCACAAGTCAAACTCAGCATTTACTCTCAAATTCAAATTTTAAATCTCTCTCTCTTTGGTACATTGGCCAAAACTTGCTCATCCCTCAACCTATGGCAAGATGACAAGTGTCCTCATCTCATTTTTCCAATATTTATCCCACATTGCTCTCTCATAAGCATTCTTTCAACTTGAGAATCTTTAAATAGAGGATTCATCCTTCAATAAATCCTCCACAAATCATCTACAATCATTCATGTAAAGTCACTCTCTTCAGGAGAACTGATTTTTCCCATCTTATCATTATCATCTAGCTTATCTATCAAGGATTGGGAAAGGGCTATTTTCCATAATAGCACCAATCCAATATGAGATATAATTCTCTCCATGTTTTATTATATGCTTCCAATTTATCTATCTAAATCTTTGTTGCTTTGATGGCATTATTAGCATGTAGAGTTATTTCATAGGGATGTTGATTATTAGTTTGGTTTTAAAATGCTAACCAAATGCAGATTTTTAACATCCACATTATGGCGCTAGAAGGAGGGCCTATTTCTGACTTTTAATATTTTTCTGTGTTTTTCCTAATTAATTTAATGCATTAAAAGAACTATTTGTGATAAGTATTTCTTGTGCATTTCATCGTGTAAGTCTATGATAAATGTTGGATAGAGTATTTACTCACAGGTCGAGGGAAGCTAACTATGAAATTAGACTGTATTTTTGTTTAAATCAAAAGGAATCATCGCTAGTGATTAAACACCATCTGTGGGAATTGATCCCACAACCACATGGTTAAAAAAAACCATGTGCTCTACCAGTTGAGCTAAGATGGCTCCAACATGATTTGATGGTTTATTTCATTGATGGTTCTCTATAAGAGAAAGCACTTGCAGCTTGGATTCTGCCTTGGAAGACAAGGAGAAAAAGATTGATTGTGATTGCCAAGATTTGGTGAGAAAAATATCAAACATGTAGTCTAAATAAAAATATGTCTCCTGTTTAGCGGCGTCCATAGGCTCCTATTTGTTAGAGCTTCTTTGTTAAAGGTACAAATTTTAGCAGATTTCATGCATCTACCATTAAAGTAACTAGAATTTTTTTTTATTTTGTAACAGTTGTTAGCTAATGGTGCCCATCGTTAAATCTATTGGGTTTGAATCTCTATTTTTCAATGCTAACGCATAGTTTTCTCTGATACTGCATTTTATCCATTTTGGAATTTTGTGCCTTACTTTTAATGAATGCCATGCCTTGCTCAAAATCTCACATTCTAGAATAGGCATCGCTCAACATTTAGTATGCTATTTATCGACCATTCTTTCCAAATTGAAAACAACCGGCACAGGATGAAGGGTTTAGTACAGCCCTTCTAGTATTTATTGCTTGGCCTTAGCATATTTATTATTCTCGTTCAGATATTCTGAGTCTATTTAGAGTTACCACTCTGAAAAACACCATTATTAATGTGAAAGTTGATAGTGCTTAATGAAGGTGAAGGACTCTATAGCAAGGCATGGCGCTTGTTCATTAATGATAAACCAAATCGAATCAAATGATTGGTAGTTTGTTGACTGCATGGTTTTCATCTTTATTGCTGCAGCATTACCAACTTAACATCTAACAACCTTTTTTTATTTTGATGAATGTCTATACATTCTTACAAAATGTCATCCTTGGTATAGGCAGAGAGTGCACTGGAGAAATTTACGTGCTAAATGATGGGATAGAGCTAAAACAAAACTCGCAGAAGAATCAGTCGTAATACAAGATCTAGAGAGTAACTGGTTACATACTTCATAGTTTCTAAATAGTAAAGTGCCTTGGACTTCTTTTGTTCATCATAACTATTTCTTCTATCATCATAGTGGCTATGACTAGAAGGTAAACTCATTGTTTCTCATTAATGTTGACAAATGCATTAATAGGAGGCAATGACTTTTAAGACAGGCTCCATGCTTACATAGGATGTTCTAATGACTCCAAATCACTTTTATCATTTTTTATATTCTGTGGATGGCATTTTAAATCTTATTGTTGTAAAGTTCAGTGTTATCCAAGATTAAAGAGCAGTCAACACCTTCATAATAGTCACCGTGATCTCTCATCTAATTTTTTCCTAATAGCAGCAAAGAGAATTTAAAATGCAGGGAGTTGATGGAATGATCGCCAACAGGGATTCAACTATCAGATATTCCCACAACAGCTAGCTATCCTTGTGCATGTGTTAGCTTTTTCGTACTTCATTAACCCACTCAAAAGCTAGCTATTGTTGGGAAGGTCGTGGTAACAACAAATCAAGAATAGTGTTTTCTTGAGGGTCAGCTAAATCAGAGGGTAGAAAGATTGATGTAACATAGAGGTTGGGATGACGTGACTTGCATTTACTTTTCAGCAATCACCTATTGTTCTTCTAGAGTGCACAAGTTAGTTGGCTATAAGTCATACACATATTCTAAACCTGTGTTTCTTGCTTTTTTAAAAAATGAATCCTCCTTAGACACATTGAGAATCTCTGAACTCACTCTCTCAAGGCTATATGTGTCGATATAGAATAAATAGATCTTTTTCATGGCTTTTAAATTGACAATCGATTTCTTAAGGGGTCGCTGAGTTAGGGACTACCATCGAATGAAAATTTTTAAGCCATCCATAAGATATCTTGGTAGAGTCGAGTCAAATTATTGTTAATGACTGCTTATCCATGCTATTCATTCCACAAGTGCCTTGTTATAGATGGCCGGAATTTTGATATTTACATCAGATAATCATTAGCATTTGTAACTGCTATATTTTTTGACATTGGCTGCAATAGGGGTGCCTTAACTCATATCAATTAATGCAGATTGGATGTTGGTCAGAGACACCTACCAAACGCATTTCAAACCTTACATCTGCCAAATGTGTTTACTTTATTCACTATTTGTATACCTTTATGTTGGTGTCATTTATATGTGTGAGTCTGAATGACAGAAAATTGCTTCCTTTTCTACACATTTTGAAGCTTTTTAGGGAGGTGCACATATCTGCTATCAACTAAACTCACTTAATGCGCTGGCTAGAAATTCTTTGCTTGTCACCTATCACTAGCATTCATCTGAGAGTTTCTAGATTTATGGAGGGGTGTGTCTTGTACACTTGATGAAAGTACACCTGCCAAAGGCATACATTTGAAAGTTCTTTGTCTTTAAGACATTTATTGGCTATCTTTTCCTATATATGAAAGTTTCATTGGCTCAAAAAGGAAGTACCTATTCGCAATCAAAGCATTAATTTTCTTCTTTCAAAACATTTAGGGTTTGTTTTCAAATCTTCCTATAAAGTCCAATTACACATCTTTCAATGAGACAGGTTAGCGCTAAAGGTTCATAAGTTTTCGGCAAGTTGAAGTGAATATTTAAAATTGTTTGAATTCAAAAGGTGGTGATATTTGTTATAGATTTTAATGTTCGATAACCTGTCATTTTTTATTTAGAGCTTGCTAAGGGAAATTTCTTTTTTTCTTTGTATATGAAGTGTTAAAATCAATGGTCCTTTCATAAAATCGAATGCAAATGGAAATTTTGTGGTATTTATTATTGGGTCAACTCCATGGGCCTTGACAATTTTATTTGTTTTTTTTTTAACATGCCTTATGCATATTTTTATTGTTTATTTTATACAATACGTGCATACATCTAAATCCTGATAACTTTACAATGTTTATAGGTTGATAGCAAAATAAGCATTGGAGTTGGGCGAAAATGAAAGCAAGATTGGAGTTAAAGATTCAAGCATCAAACTTGAAACCCAAAAGCATTTTTAAATGCTTTGAGCTTTTGTCACATGCCTTAGTTTTTTGTTTCATGCTAACTCATCTTTAGTTTTGGGCTTTAAAATGAACATTTCAAAATGCTTGGAGAGTTTGTCATATGCTTTGATTTTCTATTTTAGGCTAAGTCATATTTTGTTTGGTTCTTTAAAACGAATTCATCATTGCTTTGAGGATTAAAATGAACATGTGTTTTTCATGTTTTGTAATCTCTTATTCAAAGTAATCTCATTTACAAAGGCGTATGCACTTCTCTCGTGCTTCATGGCAATCTTGAGAACCAAAAGTATTTTTGATGACATTAAGTTGCATAAAATATTGCCTCCACACTTCGATTTGGGTTTAAAATTGAACAAAATCCTGTGCGAGTGTGAGTGGGGGGATTATCGTGTATATTCTCTCTTTGTTGCCATCAAAGATTGATCGACTTAAAAATTTTGTTTTTACTCACTTTTGTTTATCCTAGAGGGCCTACCTTGGGGAAAAACTACTCACCCAAGTGAACGACTCAACCGGTAACACTCTAAAGCCAAGCATATTTCCAACTGGGATATAAATGTGGGTATTGGAGTAAACGCCAGTATCACGCGGTTGATTTCAACAAGATGGATCTGAAAGGGGACTCTCGTCGTATGGGTCAATCTCCACGAATGGAAAGTCTAAAATAGAACCCTTATTTTTTAGTGACCAATTGATCCATTAAGCAATTTTATTGAAGTGGTGCATTGGAACTTAGATTCCAAGAAGTTACTTGCCATGTCCAATCTTGGTTAAAGTATAGAGGTTAAGACTTCATTCTTAACATACCTTTATACTCTTTCCTTGGTTGCATGTAAAATCATCTCTTCTATGAAGAGCATGAGGCAATCCCACCAAGAAAAATGTACCAATCGAGCTAGGATGTCATATTGCTTATGGTTTGAAAACACAGTGCTTTGATCGAAAACATTGGAAAACCAACATTCAACAAATCATCAAAATTGCAAACCCTTTAGGAGAGGAAAATATCCTCGAACAAATTCACATGTTATTGCTTGCCCTTGGGATTCATATGCTTAGAGGCTTCTAAGCATTTGGATTTCATCTGAATTTTCTCCTACTAAGGTCAACAATAGATAACTCTTGCCTCGAATTTCCTCAGTTTCCCCATAATACACTTTGCGGGATAAGGGAAAAGTTGAGACATTAGACATCTAGATTCAAAATCTAATCAAGAGCATGTTTGTGGTAAAAAGAATCCATTAAGAAAAGATTGAATCAATTGGACCCCACATATGTGCTTGGCATCTTTTGGTCGTATGGTTTTCATGCAAACATTGGTCTTTTGATTTCGAATTACTCTTAGAGAAAGGCATGTTCTTCACTATCTTGGTCTAGTAAACAAGTCCTTCCTAGGTTCATTTAGGATAAAATAAAACACTTCATTCATTCAAACATTTATCATCCCATCCCACAAACAACTTTAGAGCTTTGGAAACATCATTCTAGACTTGGGTAAATCATCAAAATCAAAATCACCTTGTTTCACTGATACATTTTGGTATTTTTTTCGATGGCGGGTCGTCGGTCGTCGGAATTCTGACGACCCGCCATCAAAAAAAATACCAAAATGTATCAGTGTTTAGTTAGGTGTATGGGATTTTTTTCGACGGCGGGTCATCGGAATTCCGACGACCCGCTGTCAAAAAAAATACCAAAATGTATCAGTGTTTAGTTAGGTGTATGGGAATGCATCCTTTCTCATACCTCTAATTAAATCAGAAATCCTTTGAACAAGTTCATCCTAAGATCACATCTAACATCTTAGGGTTTACAAGTTCATTATCCAAATCCAATCAAACCAATCAAAATCAAACCCTAAGTCTAGCATTGATCCAAAGCCCCTAAACGTTCAACACTCATATCATTTACACCTTTCATCCTGTCATTAGTCCTAAGAACCTTAGAGGTCACTTTTGCAGCAAGGTCAAAACACAAGAGGAACATGGAATATAAACTTGATCCATACATCATGAGTAATCCAAGTCAACTAAGCTATCAAAGCCTTACAACGTCGATTGATTATCAACACCCGCATCTATACAAATCGTACATGGGATCATTACCTTCAACAAATGTCAATGACACAAAAAGTATGAGTATTCCCAAATCAAAGATTGGAACACATTTCTTTATGGTAGATCTAAATCCAAATCTACAAGTCTTCCAACCGAACAATCAATGCATGAGCCTTCAAACAAACAACATCATCCCACCAAATCCCTACATGCCAAATGAGAATGTACCAAGTAGAAGTTTTCCAAACATGAATCTAGAAAACTTTGGGATAAATATGATTGCAAATCATATGAATATTGTTCAAAATCCAAACAAGATGTTAATGACTCCAAGTCAAGGTAACACCATGCAAAATCAAAGATACCTAAATCAAGGCAAAGTGATTCCCAACATCAAAAATGTCCAATTTCAACCAATAATGCCAAATCTGAACACCATCCCAAATCAAAACAATGTCCAAAATCAATTTGTCCATGATCCCATTCAAAAACCACAAGTATGCATCCCAAATCTGCTTGAACAAAAACCAAATCAACAATATCAAGGGAGTCAAGATTGAAATCAAGATCAAATTTGGTGAGATCAAATTGCTACACTTACCAAAATAGTTGAGTCAATGTGCCAAGAGACATCTCCACCACCATTACCCATATCAACATCATTCCTTAGTTTAGGGACTCCCCCTTTACCTAGCACTAATCACTTCATCCAATTCAATCCATCTAACACCAATCAAGCCATCACATCAAATCCTTTGAATATACCGTCGACATTGCACCAACAGATGGTATTCAATCAAGCAACAATGTTGATCCCAACAAATCAAAACATGGTCTCCCAAGGGCCTATCACCTCGGTCATTCCAACCATCCCTATCACTTTGATCATTCCAACCACCACTATCATGCCCATCACATCTCAAGCCCTCACAATCACTCCAAGCATATCTCAACAACTCGGCACTACATCTAACACAATTCTGAATCTTCCACTACTACCACCAAAACCAATGGCAGCAAGACAATATAACATTGCGCTAAAAGCTCACCAAGCCTACCAAAAGGCCATCCAATAATATCTAGCCGCGTAACAAGCCTCTCAAGCTGCCCAAGTCGCTCAAGCTGCCCAACAAACACAAGCACAAATACAAAAAATGACAACTGTTGAGAACAAGGATCAATATCAATCCATCACTGAGCACCTTGAATCTATGTCTGCTTCATCCAATGATCAAATCAACATAGGTCAAGAGTCACTTACAATACTTGACAATGATCTAATTCAAGAAATGTCAACATCACTTGACTCTATGGTTGAAGACATTCACAATCTCTCCACCACAATTGTTGAAAACAATGATCAAGATCTCTCCATTGACGAGCACCTTCGAGATGTTTCCATCCCATCCAATGATCAACTCACCATACATCAAGAGCCACTTTTTAGTGATCTATTTCAAGGAGTGTTAGGATATTTTGATCCTATCGACATAATGCACAATCCATTGACCTATGATCATGTTGAAAATGTCTCTACATCACCTTATGAGTTAGAGGACATATCTCAAGAATTCATTCCAAATCATGATCAACATCTTTCACCAAAGTCTAGCAGTAGTCCTTTCCAAGACATGTTGACCCCCTTTGACCTCATGGTTACAAATACTGAAGGAACCTTGAACTTGACACTTGAAGATATTGAACCACTTACCATGCCTAATGAAGATATCCAAGAACCCTTTCTAGGTAATCCATCCTTTGAAACTAACCCATGTCAAGAAATTGATCCAAAGCATGTCAAAAGCAATCCCAAAATAAATCAAGATCAAGAATTTGTATCTTCAAGATACTACTTGATGATTGAATGGACACTCTCCTATCTATACATAATGCACATATTCCTCCATCGACCCATGAGATGCTTTCTATGGATAGACACATAGATGATCTTCATGTAGAATAGGATCCCTTTACTCCTGACATTATTACACAAAAAGAGTAGATTATTAACTCCTACAATCAAACTGAGTTATCAACATCAGGATTAGATATATCTTGAATTCAGACTGAGGACATCAAGTATGCGGATATCCAACATTATCCGCTCCAGGAAACAGGTCAGATGGAACAAGATATTTCAGAGTTATAGAGCAAAAAATTTAATTAACATCATCTATAGTGGCTATCTATCAGAGAACGCTTATCGAACAAGACATCTCAGAACAAGAAGAATCAAAGAACAAAGGTACTACTTCCACAATACTAGGGGCAACTTTGTCTCAAGCAAACGTCAACATAGGGGGCATGAAGAATCTTTATGGTGAAACCATTGCCAATACTACAACCAGCCATTCCATGAATCTTCATCCACCCATCACCCCATCCACGAATTGGGACCAAAATCAAAGGAAATATTTGAATCAAAGTACGAAGAATGTTATCTCAAAGAAAAAGAATCAGAAAAGCATAATGGACAAATCAAATACATATGGATACCAAAGAATATAAAGAAAGATCATCCCTATCAAACTCCATCAATCAAAGAAACTATGGGGAAAAATAAAAAAGGGAAAATTATCCATCAAAGATGTCCACAATAGCAAAATCAGGCTTTTTCAGCGACGTACAAAGTATATCAAGAAGTTGGTCCTAATTCTATGCACACTTTCGTATCCACCCATCATTGCTCATCTTCTCAAGTTTGGAGACCCAAAGATTCCAAGCTATCAACCAGTCCATCTCTTATCCCTAAACACACTCCATCCACGCCTCCATGCATGATATCCAATTCTCACATTGACCATGTATTGGCAATGACCCTTTATCATAAGGATTTAGAAGGCACCCTATCACGATGTGCGCACATAGACAGAGTTAACCCTGATATCAATACAGCAGATCAAGAATCCCAAAAGTTGCATTCAAGTGCACGTATCTTAGCGAAGCAGCTCCTTCAAGCAGGATATTGATGGCACATCATGACAGTGGCATCTACATCAATGCCACTAGGTGGGTTAGCATGAATCTTTCAAAAAAATACAAAAAAATCAAAAAATATGAAAATCCAAAAAAATTAGAAAAAGGATTGAAAAAAGTACAGAAAAAATCATCCTCTATTGGAAACCACTATGGTGGCACTTTGGGCAAGACCATGACGAAAACCTAGAAAATAGGCGTCATGTGTAGAATCAAGCATCTACGTGGGCCATTTCAGGTGAAAGCATCTCTTCCCATCCATAATATATCCAGCCTTCCATCCATCTTATCCATAATAAATCCATTCATCCATGAACCATTTATCCAATCCATTTTCATCCATCTGCATCCATCATCTGAGTTATCTTGATCTTGATGAAAGTTTGGGGCATGCTTTACACTTTCTTATGGTAAACATCTTGACATGGATCATTTTCATCGATCATACCCTATCTAATGTTATCTAAGCTATGCAACATTATTTGAGCCATGAAGAATTATCCAATGAGCATTCGTTATCTAAACACCTTATCTTACCACAAGATAATCCTTGTCATCCTTTGCGTGATTACCATATCCATCCATCCATACACCTATCCAGGCATCCACCCATCGCATTCCATACATTGCTAAACACTAGGGGCAGATATTTACATCTTGCTTCAGGAATAAATCTTGATCTATATCCTTCGCCTTATGTGGTGATCTAAACATTGGTAAACATGAAATCAAATTGGTCAAAGAGTTGTGATCCAAAATCCAAATCACTAGCCCATGGCACATTTTGACGAAAAGATGTTCCTTACCAAGTTTTATCTTCAATTGAACATCGATCCAAACAATCGATATCAGTCACATCTAACAAACCCTTCAAATGTCACATCAAATCATTCAAACAAATTTTGTTCCAAATCAAGCTTCATTAATCCTTATCAATCAAATCCAATCAATCCATCATCTTGGGATATCCATCCTAATCCTTGTGTTCCTTAACACTATCCCTGCATTGTTGTGTATCCTCAACAATGTTATCATCATCAATTCTCACATTGTTGTGCATCCTCAAAAATGTTATCGTCATCAATCCTGATCAATCAATCGTTGCATTGTTGTGTATCCTCAACAATGTTATCATCATCATTAATCCATCGACTCGATCGATCAACCTTAGCTTGGTTTTTAGCAAAATCCTAAACAGAGCACTGATATCGTCATACACATCCATATCAAAATCGTCAAAATCATCCAAAAATCCATAAACATCAAAAAAATCAAAAAATCCAAAAACATCCAAAACACCGAAAAAATCCAAAAATAAGTCAAAAATCAAAAAAATACCAAAAAACATTGGAATCTGAACTACGTCATCTCTGAGTTTAAACGTAGGCAAGGCTAATCTTAGATTAGCCCCCGAGACACAAAAATCCAAAAACATTCAAAAAACATCAAAATCCAAAACCATTTGAAAAACATCAAAAATACAAAAACATTCGAAAAACACAAAATCCAAAAACATTCCAAAAATAAAAAATCAAAACATTTGTAAAATCTCAAAAACACCAAAAATAGCCTCAAAACATTCCAAAATGTCAAACATCCAAATATTTGAAAAAATTCATCTGTCTCATCTCGCTTGCACCCGCAATAATCAATCATCCATAATATATTGATCATCACCTTCATCCTTTGGCAACACAAACAGAAACAATCACAACAATCAGCAAAAACAAACTTCAAATGCAAAATCAAAAGCAAACAACAAACCGTTAAACACAAAATCAAACTCTTGATCATTTTCAGACATGCCAATCAACCTTATATCAATAGCCTATCAATCAACTTATCAACCCATCATCATCCTATACAATGCATGTCCTAGGATATATCGTTCTAACAATGGGAATCATTTTTGGATATCACTTGGATTCTTATCCTATCAAAACAAAATCCCTTTGGCTATAGGTATGAAGAACATTGGCTTGTTTGCGTACTTGATCTTTTCTTTTGATTTATCTTATTGAGCTCATTCCAAGGACCTCTCGATTATATCTGAACAAAGGGATTTAGAGAGATAGGAATGGGGCAACGATCATTATCCTCTTGTTTGTTGTGCTTGTTGGATGTTCTTGTAAAATAACTTAGCGAATACTTGCTTTTTTAGGTACATCCAAGCAAGGTTTTCGTATTTCAAGTGTGAACAAGAATACTCCTATCTATTTGTTGATTCAAAGTCCATCGCACTAGGTACAATGCCATCTTTATACCTTGATGCATTGTATCTACATGTGTAATCAAACATAAGGTAAGTAGCCCTATTAAAATCCCAATCCTTGATAAGCAAATCATCCATTTCTCATCATCATTTCATCATCTCTCATAAAGTTGGCTTGTTGGATCTCTTGTCATCATCTAATTTTTTCTTTTCCGCACTAACATCGCATCATGAATAGTTAATCACCAGTTCATCCATATTGCATCCACGAACCATCAATATTCTGCATATCATCTCACATGCATGTTCATCATCATAATATAGATCTATTAGTCTAAGCATCTGCATAAATCATACATTTGCTTAATCATAGCATATCACTTCATTCATCTCATCCATCTCACATCATATCATCATTTAAGTTGTTCATGATAATATAGATTTGTTATTCTAAGCATCTTAAAAACATCGCATTTGCATCGTCATCCATAACCATCCATCTTGAACCTCTTTATCACGAGATCGAATCTCAAATCAAATCTTTTCGCTCGATCTCTCAAGGGGGCAATGTACCAGTGTACTTCTTTCTACTGGGGCATCTAAAAAATCAGAAATTTTTTAAATTTTGATCGCGGCAAGTTTATTCTTGGAACCAATGCAACAAGTACATTGCTTCAAAGAGGGGAAAAATGTAGACATGCAAAAGTAACATTATGCATTTGCTCATTAAATTAATCAAGCTCATCCATTCACCAAGTAAATCAAGACTATTTAATTCATTCCTAAGGTTATTCATTTAAATTAAATAAATCAAAGTCTCACATCAACCTTTTAATTAAATAAACCAAACTTTATTTAATTAAAATCCAAATGCATATTCCATCCCTCTTTGATTTAAATAAATCAAAATATTTGAGTAAAATTGGTCAAAATCATCCTAATCATCATTAAGCTGATCTAATGCTAATTAGCCTAACCTAACTACCCATCACATTCTCTAGATTTTGCCACTTGCACAAATAAATCAATTTATTGATTTATTAAATCCAACATTTTCCATCAACATGGAATCTTTGAGGAATATTCCCTCAAGTTTGAATTCAAAAACAAGTGGACATGTACATCCAACAAGTCATTTATGAGCTCTTACATGGCTCTTACATGTCCCTTGCACAAGTCAAACTCAGCATTTACTCTCAAATTCAAATTTTAAATCTCCCTCTCTTTGGCACATTGGTCAAAACTTGCTCATCCCTCAACCTATGGCAAGATGATAAGTGTCCTCATCTCATTTTTCCAATCTTTATCCCACATTGCTCTCTCATAAGCATTCTTTCAACTTGAGAATCTTTAAATAGAGGCTTCATCTTTCAACAAATCCTCCACAAATCATCTACAATCATTCATGTAAAGTCACTCTCTTTAGGAGAACTGATTTTTCCCATCTTATCATCATCATCTAGCTTATCTATCAAGGATTGGGAAAGGGCTATTTTCCATAATAGCACCAATCCACTGAGATTTAATTCTCTCCATATTTTATTATATGCTTTCAATTTATCTATCTAAATCTTTGTTGCTTTGATGGCATTATTAGCATGTAGAGTTATTTCATAGGGATGTTGATTATTAGTTTGGTTTTAAAATGCTAACCAAATGCATATTTTTAACATCCACAGCACCAAATGTGAGAACCAAAATCTAACATTGAACAAAGGTTGACAGATATGAATTAAATCTGAAAACTTTGAACAAATGAGATCAAAGCCCTCCCCATGAAATTGTTGAACAAACGTAAAGGAAATGATGACATTGGCTAAACCAAAGTGGCTCAGACACACAGAGATGAAGGCATTGATCACCAGGAGAAGGATGAATGGATAATGATAGGGAATTTGAGTTAGAGAATTAAGGATTAGAACATGCAGCCCAAGTACCAGGCTCTCAATTGAAGAGAGTAGCTTTGCATGGATTGTGGATGATTTGATGAAGAATCAGCCCTCTACTTATAGATTCTCAAGTTGAAAGAATTCTCATAACAGAGCAATGTGGGATAAAGATTGGACCAATGAGATGAGGTCATTTGTCACATTATGATAGGTTGAGAAATGTGCAAGTTTTGGCCAATGTGCCAAAGAGGGGGAGATTCAAATTTGAAATTGAGAGTTAATGTTGAGTGGGGGACATGAAAGAGAGAAGTTATTGCAATGTTGGAAGGGACAAGTCAACTTGTGTTCATATTCAAACTTGAGGAATAGTCTCAAAAAGATGCTTTGTTGAGAGAAAATGATGATTTAATAAATCAATAAATTGATTTATTTGTGCAAGTGGGAAAAGCTAGAGGATGTGATGGATGGTTAGATTAGTTTAATCAGGATTAGATTAGTTTAGATGATGTTTAGGTGATTTTGACTTATTTGATTTAAATACTTTGATTTATTTAAATCAAAAGGGATGGAAGGTGATTTCAGATTTAATTAAATAAAGGTTTGATTTATTTAATTAAAATGATGATGATAAAGTTAATTTATTTAATTTTAAATTAATGACCTTAGGAGATTGAGTTTAATTTACCTGATGAATGGATGAATGTGAACTTATTTAATAATTGAATGAATACGAATTAATTAAGTGCACAATGATAATTTTGCATGTCTACAAATACATAGCATATGCATAGATACATTTACATATACAGATGCATATATGTATTTTTTGGTTGTTCTCCATAAGGAACTGTTGAAAAAATAATTTGTGCGCATGCGAGTTTTTTCCTTCTTCTTTTTTGTGTATGGTTTTATATTTCCAAGCAGAAAATTCCTACATATGCATCCAATGCATGATGTCGGTTGCTAGGGCTTGGCTATTATTCCTTTCAGCCTCAAAAAGGAACTATTAGAGTGATAGGCTCTATATTAGGTGTAATAAGCAACATTGGTTTCACCATTGATCATAGTGGTGGAAAATGTATGTTCTTGCTCGGGGGTTTGGTGAGAGTCAATGAGACTCCATGACCCAATATGGTAGGGCGGAGAGCAGGCCTTCTTTTCGTGTGTTTCATATTATTTTCCATGTGTGAAGTTATGTATGTTTGTGAGATTAGATGCACATAACATTTGTATGTATGGTAGGTTGTAGATTAAGTGTAATACTAAACATTTATCTCTATATTTATTAGAGGGTATGTGCAGGATCATGATGCGCCAAAAAGTGGAAATATGATGGGTATGTGGTTGATGACTTTTTTTACCAAAAATTGATGAAACGAAAAGGGTTTTTAAAGAAGATTTTCAGCTTTCCACCAATATAAATTATGCTTTACTTTGAATTTAATAAGTAATTATTTTTCATTTTCTATTCAAATTACAACTAAAGTCCTAATCAATAGACTGATTGAAAAGCATCTATAGCTTTCAAATGGTATCACATTTTTTGAATCCAAAACATGCGTCACATTCTATGCTTTGCATAATAGAGGATTAAAAAAATAAAAATGGAGTTTCATGAAGTTTTGACCAAGTTAAGGTGGTCAGACACACAGGTTTTTTATATTTTTAAAAGCTAAATAAAAAATTCATAACTAATTATTTACTTGGAAAAAATTACAAAAAAATATGCATCACATCGAGACATGAGTCCTCTACTTATATCTAAAATATTATAAAAAAAATATTATCATTTTATAGTGGTTAGGGTGGTCAGACAGACATCTACTTATTTTTTCCTTAAAATTTAAGAGTACTACTGCATTGAAATTTCAAATTTTCACCAAATAGATTTCTTATTTTTTAAACAAACCTAGTAGTTTACAAACTACATTCAATTTACTACATATTCTATTCTTACATATTTTTGAAATAATATAGATAACTTATTCAATTTTTTACGTCAGGTTGCCTAACTCTATTTTTTTTGAATTTTTTGCCATTTAAGGGCCTATTTTTTCCATGATAATC
>VDFB02143467.1:134257-184604 GCA_007258455.2 Sequoia sempervirens | reverse complement strand
TTTATTTTGTGGGTTTTTCCATCTAGGTCACTATTGAAACCAATATTATTTCATTTATGGTTTTCGTTTTGTGGCGATGGTTGTAATGTAATAAAATAGTCAATGTTATATAGTTTATGTTGTTTTCCATAAGGCATTGTTGATTGTTGTTCTCTAGATTACGCTATATTTTTTCATTTATGGTTTTCATTTTGTGGCAATGGTTGCAATGCAATGAAATAGTTAATTTTATATAGTTTATGTTGTTTTCCAAAAGGCAGTGTTGATTGTTGTTCTCTAGCTTAGGCTATATTGTTTCCTTCTTGATAAGGTGTTGTTGAAAAAAAACTATATTGTTTGATTTATGGTTTGCCTTTTGTGGCAATGGTTTTGCATGGGTTCGTTACTATTATTTTTTGTGTTTTGTTGGTTTTCCCATCTGGACCACTGTTGATACCGATATTGTTACATTTATGGCTTTCATTTTGTGGTGATGGTTGCAATGCAATAAAATAGTTAATATTATGCAGTTCATGTTGTTTTGCATAAGGAATTGTTGATTGTTGTTCTCTACCTTAGGCTATATTGTTTCATTTATGGCTCCCATTTTGTGTCAATGGTTGCAACACGGTAAAATAGTTAATGTTATAGAGTTTATGTTGTTTTCCATAGCACATTTTTGGGTGTTGTTCTCTAGCTTTGGCTATATTTTTTTATATTCAATTTGCAATACAATAGTAAATGTTACAGAGTTTATGTTGTTTTCCATAAGGCATTGTTGACTATTGGTCTATAGCTTTGGCTATATTGTTTCCTTTCTAATAAGGTGTTGTTGAAAAAAATAATTTGTTAGGTTGTTATTGAAACCATTATTGTTTTATTAAAGGTGTGAGTGTCTATGTTTGTATATGCATTTTCTACATGTATCTTTGAGGTCGTGTGTTTATCTATATATAGATATGTGCAATTTTTAATATCAATATAGTTATTTGCTTCTTGTCTATTTTGATTGCCACATACTCTTATATCTCCACAATTGTTGATCCCATGTCATGTCTAGCTCCAACAAAGTAACAATTTTAAAATGTTCATCAATACCTTCACTATTTAATATTGATATATGAATAATGATCTTATTTCCATGGTCATCAAGAAAAATTATTTCTTATTTTTGAAGAAAACATGGTCTTATTTCCATGGTCATCAAGAAAAATTATTTCTTATTTTTATAAAGATGTACAAGTTGGAAAAAATCCCATACACCATAAATTCATCATTTTATAAGGGGAAACCCTCATACATGGGATGTGAGAATATAAAATATAGAGAATCCAAACCTTGTTGAGTGTGAATGTTTTGTTTACCTATCTAAATAATGTTTCATGATTCATACGATACTTAATTGGCATAACAAGGTGTTAAGGGTCAAAGATTTAATCGTGGAATTTGAGAAAAAGACCATACGTTTCAATCAAAAAGACATTATTAGTTTTACTTATAATAATATTTTCACAATTCAATTATTGCATAATAGGATAACTCAAAGGTACATACCTATTTCTTTTATTGATTGATATGTTTCATTATGATTTTCCAAACCTTACATTTAAAACTTGTCGAAGTCATAAAATAGTTTATTGTATTTTGTGGTAGGCCTGCATACATTGTCCACCAGCGTATTCAATGGTGATATCAATGTTTTTTATTACACTTAATATATAGTATGTCATACATATAAATGTTGTCTACATCTAATTTCACAAATATACATATTTGCAATAGGGAAAATAAAATGGAACACAACAAAAGAAGGAAAAACAATATAAACTATATAACATTAACTATTTTATTGGGTTGCAACCATCGCCACAAAATGAGGCCATAAATGAAACAATATTAAAATAGCTTATGCTATTTTGTGGCAGGCTTGCATACATTGTCCACCAATGTATTCAGTGGTGATATCAATATTTTTTATTACACATAATATATAGGTTGTCATACATATGAATGTTGTCTGCATCTAATTCCACAAATATGCATATCTGCACATAGGGAAAATTATATGGAACACAACAAAAGAATTTAAAATAACATAAATTGTATAACCTTAACTATTTTATTGTGTTGCAACCATCGCCACAAAACAGGTCATAAATGAAACAACATTGGTTACAACAGTGGCCCAGATGGAAAAACCCACAAAACACAAAAATTTACAGTAACAAACCCATGCAAAAACATCGCCACCAAATGAAAACTAAGCAACAAGATACATTGGCCACCATTGTCACCAATGGTGAAACCAATGTTTCTTATTACACTTAATATAGTTTGGCAAGCCGATAGAGAAGGCCAGTGAAATTAAAATGGAAATTGACATCAACATTAATTGTTGTATGGTTTTTGTGTAGTGGCAATGGTTGCAAAGTATGAAAATAGTTCATTTTCTTATCAATAAGGTATTGGTGATTGTTGACCTATGGCTTTAGTGATACTACTCCTCCATGCATATATTCATACAAATTCATTATAGACACATATATCTACACACATTTGTATGAACATATTGTATGCACTCAAAAAATTCAATTGCATGCATATATGTTTATGTATATGCATATGTAGGTGTATACATGCAAACAAACATGTCCACAAGTATATATAAGAATAGCTACAAATATTGATGCATGTGTTGAATAGGGCAATCTAACTTTTACCTTTAGAAAAGCTCATCATCTTGGGTCACAGCTCTAATAGCAAGCAAAGCCACAGGTCAACACCCAACAATTCCTTATTGAAAATTGTACAAACTTTCGCTATGTTTTTCTAAGGTTTAAAATGGCAGGTTGTTTCTACAACCATCGCCACTACACAGAAACCATACAACAATTAATGTTGATGTGACAATGGTGAGATTTTGTATAACAATCGCCACTACACAAAAACATACAACAATTAATGTTGATGCCACAATGGTCAGCTTCTATGAAGGTGCAAGTTCGATCACTAGTTATAAAGCTTTTGTGAAGGTGGTTGGAGGCTATTTTTTGTTTTTTGCATGGGGTGATGGTTGCAAAAGCAATACACAGAAGCCATAAATCAAACAATATTGGTTTTAACAAATGAAACAATAAAGCCTAAGCTAGAGAACAACAATCAACAATGCCTTATGGAAATCAATATAAATTGTATAACATGAACTATTTTATTGCGTTGCAACCATAGCTACAAAATGGAAGCCATAAATCAAACAATATTGGTTTCAACAATGACCCAGATGGAAAAACACACAAAACACAAAAATTCACAGTAATAAGCCTATGCAAAAATATAGTCTTTTCTCAACAATGCCCTAGGCAAGTACATGTACATTCTCTACCATTGTGATCATTAGTAAAACCAATGTTCCTTATTGCACTTAATATAGAAAAAATTTGCACCACACACAAACCATAAATGAAACAATATTGGTTACAACAGTGACTCGAATGGAAAAAATGCACAAAATGGAAGAATTCATAGTAACTAACCCATGCATGTGGAAAAATTCTTTTTCCCAACAGTATCTTATCAAAAATGAAACAATATAGCCAAATCTAGAGAACAATAATCAGCAATGCCTTATGGAAAACAACATAGATTGTATAACATTAACTATTTTATTGTGTTAAAGCCATCACCACAAAACAATAGATACATACATATCTACACGTAGGGAATGATAGGTTGTATTTTAAGTGTTATATGGAACATTGATGTCACCATTGATCATAGTGATGAACAATGCCTTGTTTTGTTGTGTTTCACTTTATTTCCCCTATGTGCAGATATGTATGTATGTCATAATAGATGCAAACAACATTATTACATACTGAGACATTCTTGGAATGATAAGTTATATTTTAAGTGTTATATGAAACATTGATGCCACCATTGATCGCAGTGATGGACAATGTATTTCCCCTATGTGCAAATATGTATGTATGTCATAGTAGATACAAAAAACAATGATACATATTGATCCCTATGTTTATTCTATTGGGATAGTCTTGGAATGATAAGTTGTATTTCAAGTGTTATATGGAACATTGATGCCACCATTGATCACAACGATGGACAATGTATGTTCTTGGTTGGTTGTTTTGCAAGAACATAGACTATTTTCAAAATGATCTACAAAGGGTTTTCCAAATATGCCTTTTATATGTTATTATATGTTTCCACTCATATTGTTAATGTCTCTACAGAAAATTTGAAGCATAAAAAATTTGAAATAAAAAAATTGGGAATAGAACCTATTAGGCTTTGTTGCTTTAATTGAACATTCGGCCTTTGTGTTGTTGTGGCATAGAGCTCATAGTCAGTCATTGGCATTGCAGCTCTCAGCTTTTTAAAGAGCATCCCCAACAATGTTGGTGGACTCTAGCTCTACCCAGGCTATTGGACAACCCTCGGGCACCAATCCTGTAAGTGTGTTCCTTGTTTCCTTTTTGTTGCTGGGAATTGAATTGGCTCTTTTCCATGTGTATTTAGTGAACCGTGAAAATGCTTTGTTTCAATTAGTTTTCCTTGTAATATATAGTCTAACTTATTTATATTTCATCTATTTATGTGTCCTTTACCTTTTTGTTAGCTAGCCATTTGGGAGTAGCCTATGTGTTAGGAAAAAATGGTCCCATTTTTTAGATGTGTCAACATTGCCATGTTCTTCCTTGTTTATATTCATCAAAAATCTAATTTTGTTTGCTTCTTTCTAGACTTTTCCCTCCTTTCATATTCATCTATTATATGCACTTTTGAAGTCGATGTGATCTTGTAACCATGTGTAGTTATCTATGTTCCTGCATATGATATGCCAATAATTGGTAGGTTTTGTGTTGTCCTTCTAGAGTTGTGTCGCAGCCTTCAACATCTCATTTATTTGGCTTAGCTGATAAAAATTGCCAGTGAAAACAAAAGAAGTGTAGGTGACACCTTGATAACATACTAAGTAGTCATTGCACCAAAAGACTCGTATTGAAACATATGAAGTTTTTTTACTGGCATCTATTATAAGATTGTTGCAGCCTCATCAAAAGAACTAGCCCAAATTTCACCCATGTGGACTCCATCTTTAGCTGCAACAAATACCATAAGTCACAATCAACCACAGTTGTCTAGCATTTAGGGAAGTATTGTATATTTTTTGCAGTCTTCACACTTTATCTTGCATTGTCTGCCATTGGCTTGCAAGGGACATGCAGCATAACAAAATGCATCCATTTAAATATATTTCACTATTGCCTTGACAACAGTTTTCTGAGTGCATACATCTTGATATAGATCTATGTAGATATATGTGTCTATAATGAATTTGTATGTGTATGTGCATGCAAATTTGATAGTTTATATGTATGTGTCAGTGTGTATGTGTGTGTATGCATTTCAACATGCATCTATGGGGTCATGTGTATCTATATATAAATATGTCCAATTTTAACTATTAGTATAGTTGTTTGCTTCTTGTCTAATTTGATTGCCACATACTTTAATCTCTCCACAATTGTTGTTGGCTATAATGTTGGCATTCGATAGTTGCACATGGTTAAAATGCAAAATGTAATAAAAATTTTGTTATCTCATTTCTCTAGTTTTAATCTTCTTGTGTTGGTTGAGTGTAGAATATTCTGATATATGTGCTTTATAATCTTCTCATCCTGGTTAAATGTGGCCTTGCCTCTGCATTCATGAAGCCATGTCACATATGGTTATCTTTCATTTTATTAGAGTTGCATAAAACTTCATTTTTTTTTAATATTTACTATGTGGCATTCAATCATGATTGTTGTCTACCTACTACACCTTTTGTGATTTAGTTTCAGTCTACTTACACACATATATATCTGCATTTATACTTGTTGATACATGTAATTGCATTTAAACTTATACATACATACATATATATATATTATCACATGCATTGACAAGTATAAGTGTGGATAACTATGTATGTTGTGCAAAAAGCTACAGCTCAACACTAAATAATGCCTTATTGAAAATAACATAAACTACTCAATTACTATGCTAACTTTTGAATGCAACCTATTCTTGCAACCATCACCAATATATGCAGCCCATACACGAAGCAATGTTTCCATCACAAGATGTGGCAAGTGATGTTTATTTCCTCTGCTCAACCAACAAACATATATATCTAGATTTAAACACACACACACACACACACACATATATATATATATATATATTTGTTCTTGCATCTATTGATAATTTTATGTGTGGATATATATGTATGTTGTTTGCAAAAACACTTGTCATAGTGGTGGCTCACAATATGTATTGCATGCACTAGATGTATGTAGGAATTGCTGCTTGAAATACATAAACACAAAAAGTATGTGTTTCTTTCGTTGTGTTTCTTTTCTCTTTAACTATGTGCAGATATGTACGTATATGAAATTAGATGTAGAAAACATTCGTATATACTGCTCGCCAAGTTTGTTGTTTGGGGAATCTAAAGTTAAATGTACCTTTTTAGTTATTATATCTTTCAGCCTCAAAAAAGGAGTTAGAATGATAGGTTGTATATTAAGTGCATTAAGAATATTGATTTACTCATTGATCAGAAAGTGGTGATCTATGTATGTTCTTGCTCGGGGGTTTGGTCAGAGCCCATGAGGCTCCATTGCCCAATATGGTAGGGTGGCGAGCAGGGCTTATTTTGTTGTGTTTTATTTTATATTTCCTATGTGCAAATTTGTATGTTTCTAACATTAGATGCAGACAACATTCATATGTTTGAAGTCCACCTATGGATATATATGTGTGTTGTGAACACATAACTTTAGATGCATATATATCTATATAGATCTTCCTTTGTAAGTGTATATGTAGACTTTTTTATTGCTTTCCAACCATTTCCACTACATGGAAATCATAAATGAAATAATATTTTTGGAGCTATTCAACAACAATCAACAATGTGTATATATGTGCATTTAACTTGGGATACATATATATCGATGTAGATTTTGTTTTGCAACTACAAATATATGGATTGCATGCATTGGATGCATATGTAGGAATCTATTGCTTGGAAATATATACACACAAAAAAGTATGTGTCTCTTTTGTTGTGTTTTATTTTTCTTTTCTTGTGTGCAGATATGTATGTATGTGAAATTAGATGTAGACAACATTCATATATACTCCTCCACATGTTTATTGTTTTGGAAAGATAGTTGTTATTTGTTTCATCCTTAAAGAGGCATCCTTACAATAATAGGCTTTATATTAAGCATAATAAGAAAGATTAGTTTCACCATTGATCATAGTGGTCCACGACAATGTATTTTCTTGCTCGAGGGTTTGGTGAAAGCCTATGGAGCTCCATGACCCAATAAGGTAGGGTAGGGAGCAGACCTTATTTTGTTGTTCATTTTAATTTCCCTATGTGCAAATATGTACATTTGTGAAATTAGAGATGGACAACATTCGTCCCTATGTGCAGATATGTATGTATGTGAAATAAGATGCAGACAACATTCATATATACTCCTTCCTATGTTTATTTTTTTTAGAAGATAATTGCTATTTTTTTTGTAGGCCTATACTTAAAATTCTCCATAAAAATTTATTTATGCTTGGCATGGCTTGGCCCTATGTCCAGATCCAAAATTGTTGCAACAATTGACAAAAGAATGGGTACATATGTTTCCACCTGATGTGATGCAGCTCTATTTGAGAGCAAAAGATAGTGCACTTATTGAAATCTGCTCTGTTTGCTTCAAGTAATAAAATAGTTTATGCTATTCTCCATAAAGAAATTATTGATTGGTATTTTGTGGCCTTAAATAAATTATTTGATCTATGGTTTATGTGCAGTGGGAATGGTTGCAAAGTAATAAAATAGTTCATGTTCTTCTCGATAAGGCATTGTTGGTTGTTTTTGTATGGCTTCAAGGATAGTTGTTATTTGTCTAGGCCTCAATAAGGATTTCATCAATGTTTCATCTAAAATTTAATCTATAGCCTCCCATTGTAACAAATCCCTATTGAGGTTCAGACAAATAACAACTATCCTTCAAGAAGAACATGGACTATTTTATTACTTTGCAAACATTGTCACCATAGAGAAACCATACAACAATTAATCTTGATGCCAACTAGCGTTTAACTTCATTGGCCTTCTCTATCAACACGCCAAATGCTTTTAATTTAAAAAAAATAAAAATCCACCACCTTTTTCCTAACTAGAATTTTGGGTGCTGGAAGGGTTAAAAACTGGGAAGGCTGGCAAAAATTCCGGCCAAAGTTCACACAATAGGGGAAAACCACACAGCTGGATATTTCCTTAATTTTTTCATTTGATTTTTGTAGTTTTAATATTCTTGTGTTGGCTGAGTGTAGAGTATATTTCTGCTACATGTGAGTTCCTAAAGTTAGATCAATGGTGGCATCAATGTTCCATTTAACACTTAAAATACACCTTATCATTCCAAGAATGTCCCAACAGAATAAACATAGGGATCACTATGTATCAATGTTGTTTGCATCTACTATGACATACATACATATCTGCACATAGGTGAAATACATTTTCCATCATTTCGATCAATGGTGGCATCAAAAAAAAAATCACAATAACAAAACCATGCAAAAATATAGTATTTTCTCAACAGTACCTTATCAAAATTGAAACAATATAGAATTTTCAACAATACTTTATTGAAAATGAAACAGTATACCCTAAGCTAGAGAACATCAATCAACAATGCCTTATGGAATCAATGTTGTTTGCATCTACTATGACATACATACATATCAGCACATAGGGATACATTTCCCATCACTCCGATCAATTGTGCCATTACCAAGACTTTTGTATTGCTTTTGGAATCATTGTCCCATGCAAAAAACACAAAATATTCTCCAACCACCTTCACAAAAACTTCACAATGAATGATCAGACTTGCACCTTCACAAAAGCGCACCCTCCTAGCATCAACATTAATTTTTGTATGGTTTTCATGTAGTGGCGATGATTGTAATAACACCTACCATTTAAAGCCTCAGAAGAGGTAGCGAAATTCTTCACAATTTTCAATAAGGCATTGTTGGGCGTTCTTTTGTGGCTTTATCTGTTGTCAAAGCTATGAGCCAGGATTGTGAGCTTCTCTCAAGGTTGAAGTTTGATTTCCCTATTCAACACATGAATCAATATGTACATGCATATCTACATGTTTTCATTCATATATATATGTATATTTTCTACATCTAATGCCACGTACATACATTTCTACACATACTTTTTTAGTCTATATATTTCCAAGCAAAAAATTCCTACATATGCATCCAATGCATGATGTTGGTTTCCAAGGCTTGGCTATTATTCCTTTCAGCCTCAAAAAGGAACTATTAGAATGATAGGCTCTATATTAGGTGTAATATGCAACATTGGTTTCATCATTGATCATAGTGGTGGACAATGTATGTTCTTGTTAGGGGGTTTGGTGAGAGCCCGTGAGGCTCCATGACCCAACATGGTAGGGTGGAGAGCAGGCCTTCCTTTGGTGTGTTTCATATTATTTTCCATATGTGTAGTTATGTATGTTTATGAGATTAGATGCACATAACATTTGTATGTATGGTAGGCTATATATTAAGTGTAATATTAAACATTGATCTTTGTATTTATTAGAGTGGTAGACATTATACCTATTATCTATATGTAATTCCACATACATACATTCCCACACATTTTTTTTATGTGTATATATATTTGTGCAATAGATTCCTACAAATGCATCCAAAGCATGAAATTCCTATGTATGCTCTTGCAAAACAAAAAGTTCACTGATATATAGGTATTTGAAATTAGATGCACCTTTTTAGTTATTATTTCTTTCACCCTCAAAAAGGAGTTGTTAGAATGATAGGTTGTATATTAAGTGTAATAAAAAACATTGGTTTCACCATTGATCAAAGTGGTGGACAATGTATGTTCTTTCTTGGGGGTTTGGTGAGAGCCCATGGGGATCCATGATCCAATATGGTAGGGTGGAGAGCAGGCCTTCTTTCGTTGTGTTTCATTTTATATTTTCTATCTTCTCTTTAGCTATACTATTGCTCTTTAAGTTGGTGTTTGTGGACACGCCCACAAAAGGATAGAAAAGTCAAGGAAAATCCTAACCTAGGAATTGGACATTCCATCAGGTGACTAACATATTCTTATGGTCATTCATTTACTTTTTCAAACTAGGGAATGTATAGTTGAAATGGAGCGGCACTGTATGTGCACTAAGAACCAGTTTCAATCACGATTTACCAAAAATAAATGCATGAAAGGAATTCTACTTATGCTACAGGAATGTAATGCAAAGCCTTCTAAACTTAAGCATAACTTAATCAAAGCAAACATCACGATAACTGTTACTTAAGAAACAAACTATGAACTATCCTTATGCTATAGGAAAAAACACAGGGATGGATTCCCGATGTTCCAGGAACAATATAGGACTGAGTTTGCACTGAAACTTTCTAGAATGAAATCTAACTTATGATCAACAGAAAATAAATGACTAACTAACTAACTACAAATACTTACTAAGTGGCCCCCCTTAGCAAACATCAACTAATTATGCAAGAATTGAACTCAAAACTTCATCAGCTTTTATTCATAAACTCGGAATGGTATACATTGTTCTGCTCATATGAAAACTAACACAAAACTCTATCTCTTATCATAGTACTAACTCTTACATATTTTGCTTCTCATTATAATACTAACTTTTACATGCTATGCTTGTCATGCTTGCTCACTCGCACAGGAGCAACACTTATTTAAAACAAAAAAGCAACTAACTACCTAACTCTAATAGAGAAAGATGAGGACATAAATGAATCCTAAAACCAAGGAACAGACTTCTCATAGATGAAAACATATCCATTCAACACGATCCAGAGAGAATTTAGCATTCGACTCTTCTAGATTAATTATCATTTAAGTTTCTTCCCAACTCTGATGAATTCAACTGGCAGACCACGATACAAATGATTGCAGCATAGATTTTCAATGATCATTAAAACTCAAGTCAGACAGGTAAGTATGGAGAACATAATTAGTTCACTACCAAAAAGATCTTTAACTGCCAAATAAACATACAAGATATGTTTCTCTTCATAGTTGTTCATTTCAACTACCTAACGCCCTCAAATTGCATGTTAAGATTGGATGCTGGCATTGCTATACCAAAGTTTTCTAACTACAATACTTCAAACTCAAAAAAAAAATGTACTGTTGCCCAACTATTTAAAAAAAAACTTTCAATTTGATGCAATTGGCAATTGTAGAGTTGTGCCCAATCCTTCACAGCCTTTAAGGCTTTCAAAGACTTTCCAACAAATGAAAATGCGCAGGTGTAAATTCAATGACTATAATGCTATTCAAAAAGAACTTTGAACTAAATGCAAGCCAATGCAATTGGTGGCCTCTCTTCCCGTGCTAGAATAGATGCTTAGAGAGGGCGCCTGAACCTTTTGAAAAAATGACTCAACAATGAATGGCACTATTTTAATATGGCATGTCAAAGGATTTAAGGTGGCATTTAGAGTTTTTTTAGAGTTCAAATCTTGAGATTAGGAAGATATAGCGATTGTTCTAGAAGTACGCCATCACTTTAAGGGACATAGCATTGAAGGAACTATCAGAGCAAATGAGCAGATCTTTAAAATCAATGAAAGAAATCAATGGCCTATCAATCATTCAAGATACCTCCAAATTTCTTTCTTTTTTTTACAGTGGTTATGACATTAACAAGGAGTTAAAAGAGACTACTATGATTATATCTGAAATGTTAACATTTGTTGCTACCATTTATATTGATAAAGAGATTGGGCACATACCTTCTTTCTTTTTATTTGCAGTCGAAGCAATCTCCAAAACCAGTGCATTACCTGACAACGCACGCTTCCAAAGTAGAGAGAGACTTTGAATCAGTAGCATATCTTAACAAAAGATACTCTTGGCCTTGCCACTGTACAACACAATGAGGTTTGTATTCCTGCGAACAAATGCTAAATACGATACTTTCAAGCTGATGCATTTGGCGTGTGTAAAGAAAAATTCATGAACCTTTTCTGCATCCTCCCTAATTGTGCATAGATGGGAGCTTTGAAACAAGGTATAGATAATAATAAAAGGAATATTTGTCAGATGTTACAGTACCAAAGTGCGTTGGTAGGCCTGTATGTAAAATGCAACAGCATAAACAAGGCACATGAACTAAATCTCTTGTGAGTTACTCCTTTGGATAGAGGTTGTGCCTACTCATCTTTATGATGCAAAACAAAGTAGGGGCCAATCCTACTCCTCTCTATGATGCTATTAAATTTCTTATTTGGCCACAGAACCAATGCATTCACAGGCATCAATAGGTTTAATTTAGACCAGTCTATGCAGACAAAGCAGTGGGAAGGTAAAATACATGCATGATAAAAAGTTGTATCTTAGACTAGGCTTATGAACCATTTGGTGAAATGTCTCTAGAAATGTGGTCTCTCAAAAATGCCTGAATAAGAGAGTTCCTTATAAACACTTCCCGATTTTGAGAATGATTTTTTAGATGATGCCTCAAGCAAATGTTGTCACAAGAACAGTGGGCACCTGTAGACATGCAAAATTAAAATTATGCATCTGCTCATTAAATTAATCAAGCTCATCCATTCACCAAGTAAATTAGGACTATTTATTTCATTCCTAAGGTTATTTATTTAAATTAAATAAATCAAAGTCTTACATCAACCTTTTAATTAGATAAACCAAACTTTATTTAATTAAAATCCAAATGCATATTCCATCCCTCTTTGATTTAAATAAATCAAAATATTTGAGTCAAATTGGTCAAAATCATCCTAATCATCATTAATCTGATCTAATCCTAATTAGCCTAACCTAACTACCCATCACATTCTCTAGATTTTGCCACTTGCACAAATAAATAAATTTATTGATTTATTAAATCCAACATTTTCCATCAACATGGCATCTTTGAGGAATATTCCCTCAAGTTTGAATTCAAAAACAAGTGGACATGTACATCCAACAAGTCATTTATGAGCTCGTACATGGCTCTTACATGTCCCTTGCACAAGTCAAACTCAGCATTTACTCTCAAATTCAAATTTGAAATCTCCCTCTCTTTGGCACATTGGCCAAAACTTGCTCATCCCTCAACCTATGGCAAGATGACAAGTGTCCTCATCTCATTTGTCCAATCTTTATCCCACATTGCTCTCTCATAAGCATTCTTTCAACTTGAGAATCTTTAAATAGAGGCTTCATCCTTCAACAAATCCTCCACAAATCATCTACAATCATTCATGTAAAGTCACTCTCTTCAGGAGAACTGATTTTTCCCATCTTATCATTATCATCTAGCTTATCTATCAAGGATTGGGAAAGGGCTATTTTCCATAATAGCACCAATCCAATATGAGATATAATTCTCTCCATGTTTTATTATATGCTTCCAATTTATCTATCTAAATCTTTGTTGCTTTGATGGCATTATTAGCATGTAGAGTTATTTCATAGGGATGTTGATTATTAGTTTGGTTTTAAAATGCTAACCAAATGCAGATTTTTAACATCCACATTATGGCGCTAGAAGGAGGGCCTATTTCTGACTTTTAATATTTTTCTGTGTTTTTCCTAATTAATTTAATGCATTAAAAGAACTATTTGTGATAAGTATTTCTTGTGCATTTCATCGTGTAAGTCTATGATAAATGTTGGATAGAGTATTTACTCACAGGTCGAGGGAAGCTAACTATGAAATTAGACTGTATTTTTGTTTAAATCAAAAGGAATCATCGCTAGTGATTAAACACCATCTGTGGGAATTGATCCCACAACCACATGGTTAAAAAAAACCATGTGCTCTACCAGTTGAGCTAAGATGGCTCCAACATGATTTGATGGTTTATTTCATTGATGGTTCTCTATAAGAGAAAGCACTTGCAGCTTGGATTCTGCCTTGGAAGACAAGGAGAAAAAGATTGATTGTGATTGCCAAGATTTGGTGAGAAAAATATCAAACATGTAGTCTAAATAAAAATATGTCTCCTGTTTAGCGGCGTCCATAGGCTCCTATTTGTTAGAGCTTCTTTGTTAAAGGTACAAATTTTAGCAGATTTCATGCATCTACCATTAAAGTAACTAGAATTTTTTTTTATTTTGTAACAGTTGTTAGCTAATGGTGCCCATCGTTAAATCTATTGGGTTTGAATCTCTATTTTTCAATGCTAACGCATAGTTTTCTCTGATACTGCATTTTATCCATTTTGGAATTTTGTGCCTTACTTTTAATGAATGCCATGCCTTGCTCAAAATCTCACATTCTAGAATAGGCATCGCTCAACATTTAGTATGCTATTTATCGACCATTCTTTCCAAATTGAAAACAACCGGCACAGGATGAAGGGTTTAGTACAGCCCTTCTAGTATTTATTGCTTGGCCTTAGCATATTTATTATTCTCGTTCAGATATTCTGAGTCTATTTAGAGTTACCACTCTGAAAAACACCATTATTAATGTGAAAGTTGATAGTGCTTAATGAAGGTGAAGGACTCTATAGCAAGGCATGGCGCTTGTTCATTAATGATAAACCAAATCGAATCAAATGATTGGTAGTTTGTTGACTGCATGGTTTTCATCTTTATTGCTGCAGCATTACCAACTTAACATCTAACAACCTTTTTTTATTTTGATGAATGTCTATACATTCTTACAAAATGTCATCCTTGGTATAGGCAGAGAGTGCACTGGAGAAATTTACGTGCTAAATGATGGGATAGAGCTAAAACAAAACTCGCAGAAGAATCAGTCGTAATACAAGATCTAGAGAGTAACTGGTTACATACTTCATAGTTTCTAAATAGTAAAGTGCCTTGGACTTCTTTTGTTCATCATAACTATTTCTTCTATCATCATAGTGGCTATGACTAGAAGGTAAACTCATTGTTTCTCATTAATGTTGACAAATGCATTAATAGGAGGCAATGACTTTTAAGACAGGCTCCATGCTTACATAGGATGTTCTAATGACTCCAAATCACTTTTATCATTTTTTATATTCTGTGGATGGCATTTTAAATCTTATTGTTGTAAAGTTCAGTGTTATCCAAGATTAAAGAGCAGTCAACACCTTCATAATAGTCACCGTGATCTCTCATCTAATTTTTTCCTAATAGCAGCAAAGAGAATTTAAAATGCAGGGAGTTGATGGAATGATCGCCAACAGGGATTCAACTATCAGATATTCCCACAACAGCTAGCTATCCTTGTGCATGTGTTAGCTTTTTCGTACTTCATTAACCCACTCAAAAGCTAGCTATTGTTGGGAAGGTCGTGGTAACAACAAATCAAGAATAGTGTTTTCTTGAGGGTCAGCTAAATCAGAGGGTAGAAAGATTGATGTAACATAGAGGTTGGGATGACGTGACTTGCATTTACTTTTCAGCAATCACCTATTGTTCTTCTAGAGTGCACAAGTTAGTTGGCTATAAGTCATACACATATTCTAAACCTGTGTTTCTTGCTTTTTTAAAAAATGAATCCTCCTTAGACACATTGAGAATCTCTGAACTCACTCTCTCAAGGCTATATGTGTCGATATAGAATAAATAGATCTTTTTCATGGCTTTTAAATTGACAATCGATTTCTTAAGGGGTCGCTGAGTTAGGGACTACCATCGAATGAAAATTTTTAAGCCATCCATAAGATATCTTGGTAGAGTCGAGTCAAATTATTGTTAATGACTGCTTATCCATGCTATTCATTCCACAAGTGCCTTGTTATAGATGGCCGGAATTTTGATATTTACATCAGATAATCATTAGCATTTGTAACTGCTATATTTTTTGACATTGGCTGCAATAGGGGTGCCTTAACTCATATCAATTAATGCAGATTGGATGTTGGTCAGAGACACCTACCAAACGCATTTCAAACCTTACATCTGCCAAATGTGTTTACTTTATTCACTATTTGTATACCTTTATGTTGGTGTCATTTATATGTGTGAGTCTGAATGACAGAAAATTGCTTCCTTTTCTACACATTTTGAAGCTTTTTAGGGAGGTGCACATATCTGCTATCAACTAAACTCACTTAATGCGCTGGCTAGAAATTCTTTGCTTGTCACCTATCACTAGCATTCATCTGAGAGTTTCTAGATTTATGGAGGGGTGTGTCTTGTACACTTGATGAAAGTACACCTGCCAAAGGCATACATTTGAAAGTTCTTTGTCTTTAAGACATTTATTGGCTATCTTTTCCTATATATGAAAGTTTCATTGGCTCAAAAAGGAAGTACCTATTCGCAATCAAAGCATTAATTTTCTTCTTTCAAAACATTTAGGGTTTGTTTTCAAATCTTCCTATAAAGTCCAATTACACATCTTTCAATGAGACAGGTTAGCGCTAAAGGTTCATAAGTTTTCGGCAAGTTGAAGTGAATATTTAAAATTGTTTGAATTCAAAAGGTGGTGATATTTGTTATAGATTTTAATGTTCGATAACCTGTCATTTTTTATTTAGAGCTTGCTAAGGGAAATTTCTTTTTTTCTTTGTATATGAAGTGTTAAAATCAATGGTCCTTTCATAAAATCGAATGCAAATGGAAATTTTGTGGTATTTATTATTGGGTCAACTCCATGGGCCTTGACAATTTTATTTGTTTTTTTTTTAACATGCCTTATGCATATTTTTATTGTTTATTTTATACAATACGTGCATACATCTAAATCCTGATAACTTTACAATGTTTATAGGTTGATAGCAAAATAAGCATTGGAGTTGGGCGAAAATGAAAGCAAGATTGGAGTTAAAGATTCAAGCATCAAACTTGAAACCCAAAAGCATTTTTAAATGCTTTGAGCTTTTGTCACATGCCTTAGTTTTTTGTTTCATGCTAACTCATCTTTAGTTTTGGGCTTTAAAATGAACATTTCAAAATGCTTGGAGAGTTTGTCATATGCTTTGATTTTCTATTTTAGGCTAAGTCATATTTTGTTTGGTTCTTTAAAACGAATTCATCATTGCTTTGAGGATTAAAATGAACATGTGTTTTTCATGTTTTGTAATCTCTTATTCAAAGTAATCTCATTTACAAAGGCGTATGCACTTCTCTCGTGCTTCATGGCAATCTTGAGAACCAAAAGTATTTTTGATGACATTAAGTTGCATAAAATATTGCCTCCACACTTCGATTTGGGTTTAAAATTGAACAAAATCCTGTGCGAGTGTGAGTGGGGGGATTATCGTGTATATTCTCTCTTTGTTGCCATCAAAGATTGATCGACTTAAAAATTTTGTTTTTACTCACTTTTGTTTATCCTAGAGGGCCTACCTTGGGGAAAAACTACTCACCCAAGTGAACGACTCAACCGGTAACACTCTAAAGCCAAGCATATTTCCAACTGGGATATAAATGTGGGTATTGGAGTAAACGCCAGTATCACGCGGTTGATTTCAACAAGATGGATCTGAAAGGGGACTCTCGTCGTATGGGTCAATCTCCACGAATGGAAAGTCTAAAATAGAACCCTTATTTTTTAGTGACCAATTGATCCATTAAGCAATTTTATTGAAGTGGTGCATTGGAACTTAGATTCCAAGAAGTTACTTGCCATGTCCAATCTTGGTTAAAGTATAGAGGTTAAGACTTCATTCTTAACATACCTTTATACTCTTTCCTTGGTTGCATGTAAAATCATCTCTTCTATGAAGAGCATGAGGCAATCCCACCAAGAAAAATGTACCAATCGAGCTAGGATGTCATATTGCTTATGGTTTGAAAACACAGTGCTTTGATCGAAAACATTGGAAAACCAACATTCAACAAATCATCAAAATTGCAAACCCTTTAGGAGAGGAAAATATCCTCGAACAAATTCACATGTTATTGCTTGCCCTTGGGATTCATATGCTTAGAGGCTTCTAAGCATTTGGATTTCATCTGAATTTTCTCCTACTAAGGTCAACAATAGATAACTCTTGCCTCGAATTTCCTCAGTTTCCCCATAATACACTTTGCGGGATAAGGGAAAAGTTGAGACATTAGACATCTAGATTCAAAATCTAATCAAGAGCATGTTTGTGGTAAAAAGAATCCATTAAGAAAAGATTGAATCAATTGGACCCCACATATGTGCTTGGCATCTTTTGGTCGTATGGTTTTCATGCAAACATTGGTCTTTTGATTTCGAATTACTCTTAGAGAAAGGCATGTTCTTCACTATCTTGGTCTAGTAAACAAGTCCTTCCTAGGTTCATTTAGGATAAAATAAAACACTTCATTCATTCAAACATTTATCATCCCATCCCACAAACAACTTTAGAGCTTTGGAAACATCATTCTAGACTTGGGTAAATCATCAAAATCAAAATCACCTTGTTTCACTGATACATTTTGGTATTTTTTTCGATGGCGGGTCGTCGGTCGTCGGAATTCTGACGACCCGCCATCAAAAAAAATACCAAAATGTATCAGTGTTTAGTTAGGTGTATGGGATTTTTTTCGACGGCGGGTCATCGGAATTCCGACGACCCGCTGTCAAAAAAAATACCAAAATGTATCAGTGTTTAGTTAGGTGTATGGGAATGCATCCTTTCTCATACCTCTAATTAAATCAGAAATCCTTTGAACAAGTTCATCCTAAGATCACATCTAACATCTTAGGGTTTACAAGTTCATTATCCAAATCCAATCAAACCAATCAAAATCAAACCCTAAGTCTAGCATTGATCCAAAGCCCCTAAACGTTCAACACTCATATCATTTACACCTTTCATCCTGTCATTAGTCCTAAGAACCTTAGAGGTCACTTTTGCAGCAAGGTCAAAACACAAGAGGAACATGGAATATAAACTTGATCCATACATCATGAGTAATCCAAGTCAACTAAGCTATCAAAGCCTTACAACGTCGATTGATTATCAACACCCGCATCTATACAAATCGTACATGGGATCATTACCTTCAACAAATGTCAATGACACAAAAAGTATGAGTATTCCCAAATCAAAGATTGGAACACATTTCTTTATGGTAGATCTAAATCCAAATCTACAAGTCTTCCAACCGAACAATCAATGCATGAGCCTTCAAACAAACAACATCATCCCACCAAATCCCTACATGCCAAATGAGAATGTACCAAGTAGAAGTTTTCCAAACATGAATCTAGAAAACTTTGGGATAAATATGATTGCAAATCATATGAATATTGTTCAAAATCCAAACAAGATGTTAATGACTCCAAGTCAAGGTAACACCATGCAAAATCAAAGATACCTAAATCAAGGCAAAGTGATTCCCAACATCAAAAATGTCCAATTTCAACCAATAATGCCAAATCTGAACACCATCCCAAATCAAAACAATGTCCAAAATCAATTTGTCCATGATCCCATTCAAAAACCACAAGTATGCATCCCAAATCTGCTTGAACAAAAACCAAATCAACAATATCAAGGGAGTCAAGATTGAAATCAAGATCAAATTTGGTGAGATCAAATTGCTACACTTACCAAAATAGTTGAGTCAATGTGCCAAGAGACATCTCCACCACCATTACCCATATCAACATCATTCCTTAGTTTAGGGACTCCCCCTTTACCTAGCACTAATCACTTCATCCAATTCAATCCATCTAACACCAATCAAGCCATCACATCAAATCCTTTGAATATACCGTCGACATTGCACCAACAGATGGTATTCAATCAAGCAACAATGTTGATCCCAACAAATCAAAACATGGTCTCCCAAGGGCCTATCACCTCGGTCATTCCAACCATCCCTATCACTTTGATCATTCCAACCACCACTATCATGCCCATCACATCTCAAGCCCTCACAATCACTCCAAGCATATCTCAACAACTCGGCACTACATCTAACACAATTCTGAATCTTCCACTACTACCACCAAAACCAATGGCAGCAAGACAATATAACATTGCGCTAAAAGCTCACCAAGCCTACCAAAAGGCCATCCAATAATATCTAGCCGCGTAACAAGCCTCTCAAGCTGCCCAAGTCGCTCAAGCTGCCCAACAAACACAAGCACAAATACAAAAAATGACAACTGTTGAGAACAAGGATCAATATCAATCCATCACTGAGCACCTTGAATCTATGTCTGCTTCATCCAATGATCAAATCAACATAGGTCAAGAGTCACTTACAATACTTGACAATGATCTAATTCAAGAAATGTCAACATCACTTGACTCTATGGTTGAAGACATTCACAATCTCTCCACCACAATTGTTGAAAACAATGATCAAGATCTCTCCATTGACGAGCACCTTCGAGATGTTTCCATCCCATCCAATGATCAACTCACCATACATCAAGAGCCACTTTTTAGTGATCTATTTCAAGGAGTGTTAGGATATTTTGATCCTATCGACATAATGCACAATCCATTGACCTATGATCATGTTGAAAATGTCTCTACATCACCTTATGAGTTAGAGGACATATCTCAAGAATTCATTCCAAATCATGATCAACATCTTTCACCAAAGTCTAGCAGTAGTCCTTTCCAAGACATGTTGACCCCCTTTGACCTCATGGTTACAAATACTGAAGGAACCTTGAACTTGACACTTGAAGATATTGAACCACTTACCATGCCTAATGAAGATATCCAAGAACCCTTTCTAGGTAATCCATCCTTTGAAACTAACCCATGTCAAGAAATTGATCCAAAGCATGTCAAAAGCAATCCCAAAATAAATCAAGATCAAGAATTTGTATCTTCAAGATACTACTTGATGATTGAATGGACACTCTCCTATCTATACATAATGCACATATTCCTCCATCGACCCATGAGATGCTTTCTATGGATAGACACATAGATGATCTTCATGTAGAATAGGATCCCTTTACTCCTGACATTATTACACAAAAAGAGTAGATTATTAACTCCTACAATCAAACTGAGTTATCAACATCAGGATTAGATATATCTTGAATTCAGACTGAGGACATCAAGTATGCGGATATCCAACATTATCCGCTCCAGGAAACAGGTCAGATGGAACAAGATATTTCAGAGTTATAGAGCAAAAAATTTAATTAACATCATCTATAGTGGCTATCTATCAGAGAACGCTTATCGAACAAGACATCTCAGAACAAGAAGAATCAAAGAACAAAGGTACTACTTCCACAATACTAGGGGCAACTTTGTCTCAAGCAAACGTCAACATAGGGGGCATGAAGAATCTTTATGGTGAAACCATTGCCAATACTACAACCAGCCATTCCATGAATCTTCATCCACCCATCACCCCATCCACGAATTGGGACCAAAATCAAAGGAAATATTTGAATCAAAGTACGAAGAATGTTATCTCAAAGAAAAAGAATCAGAAAAGCATAATGGACAAATCAAATACATATGGATACCAAAGAATATAAAGAAAGATCATCCCTATCAAACTCCATCAATCAAAGAAACTATGGGGAAAAATAAAAAAGGGAAAATTATCCATCAAAGATGTCCACAATAGCAAAATCAGGCTTTTTCAGCGACGTACAAAGTATATCAAGAAGTTGGTCCTAATTCTATGCACACTTTCGTATCCACCCATCATTGCTCATCTTCTCAAGTTTGGAGACCCAAAGATTCCAAGCTATCAACCAGTCCATCTCTTATCCCTAAACACACTCCATCCACGCCTCCATGCATGATATCCAATTCTCACATTGACCATGTATTGGCAATGACCCTTTATCATAAGGATTTAGAAGGCACCCTATCACGATGTGCGCACATAGACAGAGTTAACCCTGATATCAATACAGCAGATCAAGAATCCCAAAAGTTGCATTCAAGTGCACGTATCTTAGCGAAGCAGCTCCTTCAAGCAGGATATTGATGGCACATCATGACAGTGGCATCTACATCAATGCCACTAGGTGGGTTAGCATGAATCTTTCAAAAAAATACAAAAAAATCAAAAAATATGAAAATCCAAAAAAATTAGAAAAAGGATTGAAAAAAGTACAGAAAAAATCATCCTCTATTGGAAACCACTATGGTGGCACTTTGGGCAAGACCATGACGAAAACCTAGAAAATAGGCGTCATGTGTAGAATCAAGCATCTACGTGGGCCATTTCAGGTGAAAGCATCTCTTCCCATCCATAATATATCCAGCCTTCCATCCATCTTATCCATAATAAATCCATTCATCCATGAACCATTTATCCAATCCATTTTCATCCATCTGCATCCATCATCTGAGTTATCTTGATCTTGATGAAAGTTTGGGGCATGCTTTACACTTTCTTATGGTAAACATCTTGACATGGATCATTTTCATCGATCATACCCTATCTAATGTTATCTAAGCTATGCAACATTATTTGAGCCATGAAGAATTATCCAATGAGCATTCGTTATCTAAACACCTTATCTTACCACAAGATAATCCTTGTCATCCTTTGCGTGATTACCATATCCATCCATCCATACACCTATCCAGGCATCCACCCATCGCATTCCATACATTGCTAAACACTAGGGGCAGATATTTACATCTTGCTTCAGGAATAAATCTTGATCTATATCCTTCGCCTTATGTGGTGATCTAAACATTGGTAAACATGAAATCAAATTGGTCAAAGAGTTGTGATCCAAAATCCAAATCACTAGCCCATGGCACATTTTGACGAAAAGATGTTCCTTACCAAGTTTTATCTTCAATTGAACATCGATCCAAACAATCGATATCAGTCACATCTAACAAACCCTTCAAATGTCACATCAAATCATTCAAACAAATTTTGTTCCAAATCAAGCTTCATTAATCCTTATCAATCAAATCCAATCAATCCATCATCTTGGGATATCCATCCTAATCCTTGTGTTCCTTAACACTATCCCTGCATTGTTGTGTATCCTCAACAATGTTATCATCATCAATTCTCACATTGTTGTGCATCCTCAAAAATGTTATCGTCATCAATCCTGATCAATCAATCGTTGCATTGTTGTGTATCCTCAACAATGTTATCATCATCATTAATCCATCGACTCGATCGATCAACCTTAGCTTGGTTTTTAGCAAAATCCTAAACAGAGCACTGATATCGTCATACACATCCATATCAAAATCGTCAAAATCATCCAAAAATCCATAAACATCAAAAAAATCAAAAAATCCAAAAACATCCAAAACACCGAAAAAATCCAAAAATAAGTCAAAAATCAAAAAAATACCAAAAAACATTGGAATCTGAACTACGTCATCTCTGAGTTTAAACGTAGGCAAGGCTAATCTTAGATTAGCCCCCGAGACACAAAAATCCAAAAACATTCAAAAAACATCAAAATCCAAAACCATTTGAAAAACATCAAAAATACAAAAACATTCGAAAAACACAAAATCCAAAAACATTCCAAAAATAAAAAATCAAAACATTTGTAAAATCTCAAAAACACCAAAAATAGCCTCAAAACATTCCAAAATGTCAAACATCCAAATATTTGAAAAAATTCATCTGTCTCATCTCGCTTGCACCCGCAATAATCAATCATCCATAATATATTGATCATCACCTTCATCCTTTGGCAACACAAACAGAAACAATCACAACAATCAGCAAAAACAAACTTCAAATGCAAAATCAAAAGCAAACAACAAACCGTTAAACACAAAATCAAACTCTTGATCATTTTCAGACATGCCAATCAACCTTATATCAATAGCCTATCAATCAACTTATCAACCCATCATCATCCTATACAATGCATGTCCTAGGATATATCGTTCTAACAATGGGAATCATTTTTGGATATCACTTGGATTCTTATCCTATCAAAACAAAATCCCTTTGGCTATAGGTATGAAGAACATTGGCTTGTTTGCGTACTTGATCTTTTCTTTTGATTTATCTTATTGAGCTCATTCCAAGGACCTCTCGATTATATCTGAACAAAGGGATTTAGAGAGATAGGAATGGGGCAACGATCATTATCCTCTTGTTTGTTGTGCTTGTTGGATGTTCTTGTAAAATAACTTAGCGAATACTTGCTTTTTTAGGTACATCCAAGCAAGGTTTTCGTATTTCAAGTGTGAACAAGAATACTCCTATCTATTTGTTGATTCAAAGTCCATCGCACTAGGTACAATGCCATCTTTATACCTTGATGCATTGTATCTACATGTGTAATCAAACATAAGGTAAGTAGCCCTATTAAAATCCCAATCCTTGATAAGCAAATCATCCATTTCTCATCATCATTTCATCATCTCTCATAAAGTTGGCTTGTTGGATCTCTTGTCATCATCTAATTTTTTCTTTTCCGCACTAACATCGCATCATGAATAGTTAATCACCAGTTCATCCATATTGCATCCACGAACCATCAATATTCTGCATATCATCTCACATGCATGTTCATCATCATAATATAGATCTATTAGTCTAAGCATCTGCATAAATCATACATTTGCTTAATCATAGCATATCACTTCATTCATCTCATCCATCTCACATCATATCATCATTTAAGTTGTTCATGATAATATAGATTTGTTATTCTAAGCATCTTAAAAACATCGCATTTGCATCGTCATCCATAACCATCCATCTTGAACCTCTTTATCACGAGATCGAATCTCAAATCAAATCTTTTCGCTCGATCTCTCAAGGGGGCAATGTACCAGTGTACTTCTTTCTACTGGGGCATCTAAAAAATCAGAAATTTTTTAAATTTTGATCGCGGCAAGTTTATTCTTGGAACCAATGCAACAAGTACATTGCTTCAAAGAGGGGAAAAATGTAGACATGCAAAAGTAACATTATGCATTTGCTCATTAAATTAATCAAGCTCATCCATTCACCAAGTAAATCAAGACTATTTAATTCATTCCTAAGGTTATTCATTTAAATTAAATAAATCAAAGTCTCACATCAACCTTTTAATTAAATAAACCAAACTTTATTTAATTAAAATCCAAATGCATATTCCATCCCTCTTTGATTTAAATAAATCAAAATATTTGAGTAAAATTGGTCAAAATCATCCTAATCATCATTAAGCTGATCTAATGCTAATTAGCCTAACCTAACTACCCATCACATTCTCTAGATTTTGCCACTTGCACAAATAAATCAATTTATTGATTTATTAAATCCAACATTTTCCATCAACATGGAATCTTTGAGGAATATTCCCTCAAGTTTGAATTCAAAAACAAGTGGACATGTACATCCAACAAGTCATTTATGAGCTCTTACATGGCTCTTACATGTCCCTTGCACAAGTCAAACTCAGCATTTACTCTCAAATTCAAATTTTAAATCTCCCTCTCTTTGGCACATTGGTCAAAACTTGCTCATCCCTCAACCTATGGCAAGATGATAAGTGTCCTCATCTCATTTTTCCAATCTTTATCCCACATTGCTCTCTCATAAGCATTCTTTCAACTTGAGAATCTTTAAATAGAGGCTTCATCTTTCAACAAATCCTCCACAAATCATCTACAATCATTCATGTAAAGTCACTCTCTTTAGGAGAACTGATTTTTCCCATCTTATCATCATCATCTAGCTTATCTATCAAGGATTGGGAAAGGGCTATTTTCCATAATAGCACCAATCCACTGAGATTTAATTCTCTCCATATTTTATTATATGCTTTCAATTTATCTATCTAAATCTTTGTTGCTTTGATGGCATTATTAGCATGTAGAGTTATTTCATAGGGATGTTGATTATTAGTTTGGTTTTAAAATGCTAACCAAATGCATATTTTTAACATCCACAGCACCAAATGTGAGAACCAAAATCTAACATTGAACAAAGGTTGACAGATATGAATTAAATCTGAAAACTTTGAACAAATGAGATCAAAGCCCTCCCCATGAAATTGTTGAACAAACGTAAAGGAAATGATGACATTATTAAACTAAAGTAAAATCATAAACAATATAAGCATAAAATCTATTCCTAAGTTACTCAAGCATCATCCCATGGGGGGATTGGTGCTACTTTGATATGAAAAGTAGCCCTTTCCCAGTCCCTTTCGATAAGCTAAATGATATGAAATGATATGAAAATTCTATGAAGCTTGTGAATCAAGCTGTGAAGTTGTGAAGATAAGCAAATCATGAAGATTGTTGAAGATGGAATGAAGTGGGAAAAATTAGTTCTCAATTGAAGAGAGTAGCTTTGCATGGATTGTGGATGATTTGATGAAGAATCAGCCCTCTACTTATAGATTCTCAAGTTGAAAGAATTCTCATAACAGAGCAATGTGGGATAAAGATTGGACCAATGAGATGAGGTCATTTGTCACATTATGATAGGTTGAGAAATGTGCAAGTTTTGGCCAATGTGCCAAAGAGGGGGAGATTCAAATTTGAAATTGAGAGTTAATGTTGAGTGGGGGACATGAAAGAGAGAAGTTATTGCAATGTTGGAAGGGACAAGTCAACTTGTGTTCATATTCAAACTTGAGGAATAGTCTCAAAAAGATGCTTTGTTGAGAGAAAATGATGATTTAATAAATCAATAAATTGATTTATTTGTGCAAGTGGGAAAAGCTAGAGGATGTGATGGATGGTTAGATTAGTTTAATCAGGATTAGATTAGTTTAGATGATGTTTAGGTGATTTTGACTTATTTGATTTAAATACTTTGATTTATTTAAATCAAAAGGGATGGAAGGTGATTTCAGATTTAATTAAATAAAGGTTTGATTTATTTAATTAAAATGATGATGATAAAGTTAATTTATTTAATTTTAAATTAATGACCTTAGGAGATTGAGTTTAATTTACCTGATGAATGGATGAATGTGAACTTATTTAATAATTGAATGAATACGAATTAATTAAGTGCACAATGATAATTTTGCATGTCTACAAATACATAGCATATGCATAGATACATTTACATATACAGATGCATATATGTATTTTTTGGTTGTTCTCCATAAGGAACTGTTGAAAAAATAATTTGTGCGCATGCGAGTTTTTTCCTTCTTCTTTTTTGTGTATGGTTTTATATTTCCAAGCAGAAAATTCCTACATATGCATCCAATGCATGATGTCGGTTGCTAGGGCTTGGCTATTATTCCTTTCAGCCTCAAAAAGGAACTATTAGAGTGATAGGCTCTATATTAGGTGTAATAAGCAACATTGGTTTCACCATTGATCATAGTGGTGGAAAATGTATGTTCTTGCTCGGGGGTTTGGTGAGAGTCAATGAGACTCCATGACCCAATATGGTAGGGCGGAGAGCAGGCCTTCTTTTCGTGTGTTTCATATTATTTTCCATGTGTGAAGTTATGTATGTTTGTGAGATTAGATGCACATAACATTTGTATGTATGGTAGGTTGTAGATTAAGTGTAATACTAAACATTTATCTCTATATTTATTAGAGGGTATGTGCAGGATCATGATGCGCCAAAAAGTGGAAATATGATGGGTATGTGGTTGATGACTTTTTTTACCAAAAATTGATGAAACGAAAAGGGTTTTTAAAGAAGATTTTCAGCTTTCCACCAATATAAATTATGCTTTACTTTGAATTTAATAAGTAATTATTTTTCATTTTCTATTCAAATTACAACTAAAGTCCTAATCAATAGACTGATTGAAAAGCATCTATAGCTTTCAAATGGTATCACATTTTTTGAATCCAAAACATGCGTCACATTCTATGCTTTGCATAATAGAGGATTAAAAAAATAAAAATGGAGTTTCATGAAGTTTTGACCAAGTTAAGGTGGTCAGACACACAGGTTTTTTATATTTTTTAAAAGTTGTAATAAAAAATTCATAACTAATTATTTACTTGGAAAAAAATTACAAAAAAATATGCATCACATCGAGACATGAGTCCTCTACTTATATCTAAAATATTATAAAAAAAATATTATCATTTTATAGTGGTTAGGGTGGTCAGACAGACATCTACTTATTTTTTCCTTAAAATTTAAGAGTACTATTGCATTGAAATTTCAAATTTTCACCAAATAGATTTCTTATTTTTTAAACAAACCTAGTAGTTTACAAACTACATTCAATTTACTACATATTCTATTCTTACATATTTTTGAAATAATATAGATAACTTATTAAAAAAATTAAGTCAATTTGCCTAACTTTGATTTTTTTTATTTTTTTGCCACTTAAGAGCTTGTTTTTTCCATGATGATCCTGCACATGCCCTAGAGTGGTAGACTATATACCTATTCTTTGTATGTAATTCCACATACATACATTCCCACACATTCTTTTTGTGTGTATATATATCTACACAATAGATTCCTACAAATGCATCCAAGGCATGCAATGCCTACATATGTTCTTGTAAAACAAAATGTGCACCGATATATAGGTATTTGAAGTTAGATGCACCTTTTCAGTTATTATTTGTTTCACAATAAAAAAAGAATTGTTAGAATGATAGGTTGTATATTAAGTGTAATATGAAATATTTTTTTTACCATTGATCGAAGTGGTGGACAATGTCTATTCTTGCTCAGGGGTTTGGTGAAAGCTCATGGGGCTTCATGACCCAATACGGTAGGGTGGAGAGCGGGCCTTCTTTTGTTGTGTTTCATTTTATTTCCTATCTGCTCTTTAGCTACACTGTTGCTCTTTAAGTTGGTTTTTCCAAGCACTTTATTGTATTTGTCATAATATATGCATATGTATATGTATATGTATATATCCATAAGCAATTAAAGAAGTGACATTATTTTAGATGGAGACTGGAATGAAGGAAGGAACGATGCATAAGCATAAGTAGTAGTGGCATTACACTCTCCTTCAAAAAATGCATCATACCTTCCCTTCATTATAGTCTCCATTGAAAATGCATTGTATATGCATAGATACATTTATGTATACATATGCATATATGTATGATTTGGTTGTTCTCCATAAGGCATTGTTGAAAAAAGAATTTGTGCGTGTGCGAGATTTTTTTTTCGCATGGTTTTGTTACTGTGGATTCTTTTGTTTTGTGGGTTTTCCATCTGAGACACTGTTGAAACCAGTATTGTTTCATTTATGGCTTCCATTTTGTGTCAATATTTGCAACATAGTAAAATAGTTAATGTTATAGAGTTTATCTTGTTTTCCATAAGGCATTGTTGAGTGTTGTTCTCTAGCTTTGGCTATATTGTTTCATGTTCAATTGGCTAGTGACCTCTTTAGTTATTCCATTGTTCTTTAAGTTGGTGTTTGCAAGAATTTTTTTATTTTCATCATATTATGGTTGTAGGCTCCTTAGCCTTGTTCAAGTTCCAGCCCTACATCAAGTGTGGACCAAAAAAGGCAGCAAAATGCCATAGAAACCAAATCTATTATGTGCGACATAGAGACTAGATTTGTGCAAGTCATTGAGCCAAATATTTGGAGCAAAGAGTTGTTGTTGTTCATCCTTGCTTGACCCTGCCTGATCAAGTAGACACACCGTAGTTGATGTCGAGCTCATTGAAAGAACGTGCCCACTTCTATAGTCCCACACCCCCCATCCCTTACCAGCTTCCACACAACCTTCCCAGTGAAGGTTCCTCAACAATGGGTGGTTGTAGACCTCAACAAACCATTTCCAAGCATGGCTTTCCATCCGTGTCGTCAGCCCACCATGGCTTTAGCAGCATGTTTGGAGATTATTTTCACATTGCAATGCAGTCCTTCCATTGGCGCATTGATGCTCTATCTGATTTGAAAGTCTATAGTGTTTGTAAGGAAAGCTACACCAGCATGAAAGTGTGATCATCCAACATAGGCATCATTTGTCTATGTTGCACTTCTAGAAAGGGAATCCATAGATTCAATTTAGTGAACAAGATGGATCCAAGACCACAGCCTCCTTTCCTTGCAAAGCTTACTTAGGTTGAAGAAATGCTTATAGCTAGAGTTCTCTAGCTTTGCAAGTGACCCATGCTAGAGGCTCAGGCTAATACAAATACAATGTCCATAATATAAGCTTCCATCAAGACATCACAACCATTGCAACTTTGTTACCGCGTCACCTACATTATCTTGAAGTGGTGATTATTAGAAGAACTGGCATTCAGGGGATGAACTATAATTTCTATGTTGACAAACATAATGTCATGGCTGCATTAATGTACAAAATTGAGAATGATCCATACTATAGTGATGTTGCAATTGATTGTGATGCTTTAAATTTGTTGTCTACTACAAGTACTGGCATCTTCGATCTTTTGCACATAATGAAAGAACTAGTACATAACATAGTTGAACCAGTGTCAAATCTAGAAAGTGTTGTTAATGAGGAAGCCGAGCTTGAGGACTCATCATCATTTCTTCCATTGATGCCCAACCCTCCCCAATAATTGTAGGAAATTAGAGATGCCTTACAGATTGAAGACATTAGTCAAAATAATTTGCCTTGGCCTGAGATAAATTCCAACCCTATCAATGAATACAATATAGAAGGGTTATTAAGCATGTATTTTTCAACATTGTTCCCCACTGGAACGGTGATGCCCCTACAATCGAGAAGCATACAATTCACTTACATGAATATACATTGCACTTGATGAGACACTATGATAATTGATTTGGGAAGCATGTCAGATTTAGATATTACCTTTATAATTTGATAATGAGACATCGAAGCCAACAGTCAACTTCTTTTTTCATGAAAACAAACTTGGAAGAAAGGATCCCAAAGTCTGTTGTTGTTTTGTGACAATTGCTGCAGGATGCACAAGACACCCAGATAGCAAATCATCTTGTTTACTTTGGTGCATCTCTACAAGGGACACGCTCATATTGGGGTAAGTGCCAACAAGAGCTCGCGGAAATGATCCACTAGCTTGTAACACTAAATCTCTTCTTCACTCTAAGCTTTACAGACACAAAATGGCATGATTTGCACAAGGTAATTGATCCTTGTGCCTAGTCAATATGCCATACTCCCGAAGACACTTTATAGACAATGTCATCCATAATCCACACATAACAGCCTTGTACATGCACTTATGGTTCACCATTTTCCATGAAGAGGTTATTGAGAGGCTTTTCCATACAAAGGATTACTAGTATAGGTATGAGTGGCAACTTTGTGGATTAGCAGATTTCCATGGTTTCTTGTGGCTTCTAGGTGCCCCGAATATGGACATGCTTGATTGGTCCAACCTACATGAGCTTCAATAGGAAAAATACTTCTTTGATCGCTATGTTTCAACATGGAATCCTTATTTTTCAAAATAGCTAATATCAAGAGTCCACCACTCTTCTTTGGAGGACCCATGTTTGCTTAATAGTCCACAAATTTCTTGCATGGATCCAATGGTGGATTACGAATAGCTATTGAACACGGTGCAAAGGCATACCAAATGTATTCAATACGCTTGACTTAGGAAAAATGGCCACCAATTACAATGTCACTACAAAGCTCCATTGAATGCACAACCATCATTGACTTTGGTAATTGATAGTGAATCAAAAAAATCCTATAATCCAACAAGAAATGATGATTGTATTAATATCCAGAACCCTGAGATGCTTGCAATATAGCGAGAAAATGTTGATTGCCAGCCAGTCTCGTCAAGACAAATTGTACTAAACTACATTTCCAAATATGCATCAAAGTTTGAAAAAAAGTCTGAAAGCTATATCGATATCTTGTAGAGCCTTGCAAATACAAATTCATCTAGGGATAAATCATTGCTTTTCTATCAAAAATTCATGATGAAATTGGTTGAAGATCATGACATTGGTGCACAAGAAACATGCCATATGCTACAAAAGTTGCCCCTTGTCATCTCAAGCCGGCATTTCATATCTTTAAACGTGAGTAGGAAAACATTCCACCATTTGAAAATAGCTGATAATGGTGATGAGCTTGCAAGTGGTTATATTCATTGTTACATGCAAAGACCAACTAAAATGGAGACTATATCCCTTATTCAATCTACAGAATTGTATACATTATGGATTACAAAGAACATTGCAAAGAACATTATGGATTGTGGAAACTAGATATCCTTAATTGTATACATATCAAAAAACTCGCAAAGGTGGGGGTTGGCATTTGCGACCACACCCTGCTATCATCATTTTTTACCCACTATTCAAGTCTTCCCCCTCGGAGCATAGTGATACCTTTGAAACATTTTGTTGGTCAGAATTTCTGCTATACAAGCCTTTTGGAAATGTCGAAGTAGACATAGGACTAACTAAAGATAGTATAACACAGAACTGGAGGCTATTTCATGTTGCTAGCTATGACCATTGGCATGTCAATAGAGTTAGTGCTCCCCCTACCAGTGAAAAGGAAGGTAATAGTGATACTGAAAACACCCAGTCTTTTCCTCTCACAGATGAACTCACCTTGGTGCTTCAAACAATGTTTTCTTTGACTAGCTGCAACTGTTGGGTAGACGGGACCTCGATTTAGCACACACCATGTTCTTGAGAATCTACATAATGTTGTTATAGAGTTCATCTCAACAAGTAAATTGCATATAGCTGAAGATACTCTTTTCCCAACAATTGCACCTACACTAAGTTGTCATTAGCTATCTCCTAAGAAAAAGCCTACTCTAAATATCATTGAACAACACCATCTTGGCCCATCTTCATCATCACCATTGTGTATGATTATTCAAGGTATTGTTGGTATAGGTAAATCATTTCTTATAGTCAACATCTGAAGAACACTAAATATATTGCCAAATCATAGAATGATTCCTTTGCTTGCTTTGGTGCCAATGGGGGTGGCTGCTTACAATATACGTGCCTCTACAGTGCATACAGCTCTTCGGATACCAATTAGAGATATGAATCCTTTAAAAGGACAACCTTTGGCCATATTTCAAGAGGAATTCAAACATATCAAGTACATCTTAATTGATGAAATGAGCTTCTTGGGGCCCAAGTTGTTACTCAAAATAAATAGCCAATTGTGGCAAGCATTTACTACTAGACATATGCAGCCATTTGGTGGTGCCTCTGTTATACTTGTGGGTGACCTAGGACAGTTGCCACCTATTTTTTATAGGCCTATCTACACTTCTCAATCCATAGTCTTGGCTCTTTGGCACACTTTTAATGTTTTTGTTGTGCTTGACACAGTCTTCTGCTAGCATTGGTAGTCCAATAAACAACAATAGTTTCATAGACTCCTTTTGAATATTAGAAATTATCAGGCATCTCAAGCTGATTGGAAAACTCTTATGAATCAAACAAATTCCATTCTTTTAGCTAAGCAAAACCAAGAGTTTGATGCAGCTATTCACTTATTCCCAACAAATAGGTTGGTTTCCTTGCACAATAGTAAAATGCTTCAATAGTTAAATGTTCCCATTGCAATTAGTACTACTGAAACTACTCAGCAAAACACACTTGATTATGGCAATGATGAGCAACTTCAAGCAGAGCTCTTACTTGCAATTGGCGAACAAGCAATGTTAACAACAAATATCTGGGTGGCAACTGACTTGGTTAATGGATCATTGGGTTTTGTGAAGTCTATCATATATGTTAGGGATGCTAAACCACCGCAACCGCCTGAATATGTTGTCCATTTCCCAAACTACATTGGCCCCACATGGGATCAAGACAACCCAAAAGCCAACCCCATTACCCTGATCACATGGGGAATCCGAAGAAAACTCCCCTTGATAATGGATTGGACAATAACAATACATAAATCTCAAGGCTTGACATTGGTGAGAGCTACAATAGATATTGGAACTAAAGAAAGACAAGGACTAATGTTCATAGCTCTTTCCCATGTAAAATCAATAACAGGAATATGTATACATTTTCCTTTCTCTTTTGATAGATACTCCAGATTACATTCCAACAAATACAGTGCACTTTGAATCAAAGAAGAGGATCATCTCCAACAATTATGTGCATTGCCATCATGATGAAATGTTTCTATTCTTTACGGTAACTATACCGCTTCTCCTTTCCCTCATCATTTCAATACATTTAGAATTCCTACCATTTCTAATTTTTCTTCCATGTCATTCCCTCCATAGTGTAGTTGCAATCACTACTGCCAAGCTAGCCATAGTTTTCCTTCTATGGTGATTACTAAGAGAATTTTCTATTCAACTCTTGCATTATGCTTCTCATCTCCTCCAATGACAAACCTAGATTCCTTCCTCTTCTTTGGTTGACCAAATAACATTTATATTTATTTTTTCTCTAAATACCTTCCTCTTCTTTGGTCAATGATGTCGCTTCTAGTGCTCTCGCCTTCAAACCATTTGTGTCTAACTATATCATATTCTAACCAATCTAGATTGCAAACATTCCTAGCTGTAAGTATAGATCTTGAAAATGCTTAATAACTTCTCGATCACAAGTTTCACATGGTGTATGAGTTGCAACTACATTTCATTTATATGCAAGGTAAGGCTATATATCCTTTATTCCATCTCTTATTTCACAACTGCATCTCAAATTCTTTTTTAGAAATGATACAACTGTATATACTTTTAAAAATGAATAACATTGATTTCAACTGAAAAGAATTCTCAGGTGCCAAAACAAAATTATATGGGAGTTAAATAATTGTATTTACATATTGTATCCCGCTCTCTGCACAAGGTATGCTTGCATCTTGTTTATGAGATCTCTTCTATTGCAAATGCATTACATATTATTTATGATAAACTATAGAACTATCTATATATCCTTACTTAGATATTGTCTACCAATGACACATGTTTGCCACACTCTAACTATATCTGATTGAAAACATTTTAGATTGCAAACATTTTCAACTGTAACTACACATCTCCCCAATTCTAAATAACTTTGCAATCACATGTTTGGCATGGTGCACACACTACAACTACATTCTATTTATATAGAAAGTAAGGCTATATGTCCTTTATTCCATCTCTTATTTCACAACTGCATGTCAAATTCTTTGTGATAAATTTGATACAACTATATATACTTTTAAAAATGTATAACACTGATTTTGACTAAAGAAAATTCCCAGGTGCCGAAACATCGATTTCACCATTGATCAGAGTGGTGGACAATGTATTTTCTTGCTTGGGGGTTTGGTGACAGCCCATGAGGCTGCATGACCCAACATGGTAGGGTGGAGAGCATGCCTTCTTTTATTCTATTCATTCTACATCCCATTGCACCCACAAGGTATTCCTACATCTTATTTATTTAATCCCTTTCATTGCACATGCATTACATATTATTTGTTATAAATTATAGAACTCTTTATAATTCCTAATTTACATATTGCCTACCAATGACACATTTTCATTGCACTAAACTTCACATTTTCCTTTGATTTTTGCAAAACATACTCAAGACAAACAATCCTATTTCACATAAGATAGTAATGTGTTAGTCAGTGATATTTCATCTCATATTATATTCATGAGTTATGTGGATCTTTTCATGGTAGTAGATCTTCTATAAAGTAATCCTTTTCGCAAGGCTTTTAGCCAGGCTCTATCAACTATTATTTTTGGTTTTCAGAAGTCCCAACATTGATAATGGTTTGACTTTCTATGGGGATTTTTAGGAAGTAATGTCTTATAAATAACCTTTGAGAATAATTAGTGACTACAAAATTGGTCAGAACAGTTAGAAATAAAATAAAAAAATATAGTTTAAAATTTTTGTATCAATCTTCAACAGAATTTTGTGAATATAATTATCTCTTTATTCTTAAGGTTGTGCATGACTTATGTAAATACACTTATTTGAAATTTGAACTATATTCTAATATTTCACATAATTGTATTATCCTTTTGAGATAATATATATCTATCTCAACCTAATATATGCTTTGTTGTCTTAGTGTAATGCTATCATAAAAGGGTTATTAATGATGTCATGAGTATTTTTACATGTGGTCACTTGATCTCTCTTAGGTGTTACTATGCCTAGCTATTACATACCTTCTTGTGATTGGCTGTAGACTACCTTCGATCATCTTACAGTCTATGTTCTTGCAAAAAAAACAAACAAGAACATACATTGTCCATTTTTCGCGATCAATGGTGGCATTAATGTTCCATATAACACTTAAAATATAGTTTTTGCATGGGTTTATTACTGTGGATTTTTGTGTTTTTTGGGTTTTTCCATCTAGGTCACTGTTGAAACTAATATTGTTTGATTTATGGCTTCCATTTTGTGGCTATGGTTGCAACACAATAAAATAGTTAATGTTATACAGTTTATGTTGATTTCCATAAGACATTGTTCATTGTTGTTCTCTAGCTTAGGCTATATTGCTTCATTTTCGATATGGTACTATTGAAAAGGCTATATTGTTTCAATTTTCGCTAACATGTTATTGAGAAAAGACTATATTAAAGATATCAAGTTTCCACAATCCATCAAGTAGTGCTATTAATTTATGGATTTGATTGTGTTTTGGTTTTTCACATCGACATTTTGAATCATACTACATGATCCATCATCAGGATGAAAGAGAGCTGGAGGAGAAGAAAAAAAAAAAAAAGACTATTTTTGCATAGATTTGTTACTATGAATTTTTGTGTTTTGTGGGTTTTTCCATCTGGGTCACTGTTGAAACCAATATTGTTTGATTTATGGCTTACGTTTTGTGGCTATGCTTGCAATGCAATAAAATAGTTAATGTTATATAGTTTATGTTGATTTCCATAAGGCATTGTTGATTGTTGTTCTCTAGCTTAGGCTATATTTTTTCATTTTTGATAGTGTTGTTGAAAAGGCTATATTGTTTCAATCTTCGATAAGGTGCTCTTCAGAAAAGACTATACTATTTGTTAAAACCAATATTGCCACATTTATGGTTCACATTTTCTGGCAATGGTTTGAGTGGGTTTGTTAGTGTGAAGTTTTTTGTGTTTTGTGGGTTTTTCCATCTCAATCGATGGTCGCATCAATGTTCCATATAACACATATGGATTAGTATATATCAATTGTGTTTGCATCTACTATGAAATACATACATATCTGCACATAGGGGAAATACATTGTCTATCATTGCGACCAATGGTGGCATCAATGTTCCATATAACACTCAAAATATAGCTTATCGTTCCAAGAATGTGTCAGTATGTATCAATGTTATTTGCATCTGCTATGACATACATCTAAATTTGCACATGGAATTTGTATTCACTATGATCAATGGTAACATCAATGTTCCATGGATATAACACTTAAAATATAGCTTATCATTCTCTATGTGCAGATATGTATGTATCCTATTCTTAATTCCTTCTATGTGTGTACACATCACTGCCATTTGGACTTCCCCTCCACCTATCAGCTCATCGTTGCATGTCACTACACGCAACTACTAGTATACTTCAAAGAAATTTTTTTAAAAGTATGTTTAGATCTAAAAAGTATTAATCTTAACTATCACAAGGAACTTAATGTATTACTACTAGAAATTGTGCCTTGGTGTACAATGGGTATGCCAAAGAGGTGTTGAAGGTAGACTAGGAAAAACATTACTCTATTTTTTGCATACATTAGTGCAATACATGAGGTCAATTGGTAGGCCATTTAGAAAATGATTTTTTCCATGCAACAAATGTCTCAATGGAGTAATGATAGTTTCAAATCAACTATGCATCCACTTAGATGGATCCATACACAACTTAAAAAAACCTTTGAATTGGGAAGAGAATCAAGTTCCATTACAAACAAGGTCATGTTGTGTTTGAAATATGGAGAGAGGGAGAGATAAGGATAGAAACAGGGAGAGATAGAGGGGAGAAGAGTGAGAGAAAGATGGGTATGGAGAGAGATGGAGATGGAAAATGAGGAGGGGGGAGAGAGAGAGAGAGATGGAGTGAATAAGAGAGAGAGAGTGTGAGAAAGAGGAGAGGGGAGAGAGGGAGAGGTAATCCAATAGATATAGATAGAGTGAGATATATAGAGATAGAGAAGGATGGGGAGAGAGATAGAGATACATCAAGAGATAGAGGTAGAGAGATATGGATAGAAAGAGATAAAGAGAGAGAGGAGGGGGAGATAGAGAGATAGACATAAAGAGGGTAAGAGAGAAAGAAGGTGAAAGAGACAAGTAATAGAGAGATATATAGAGAGAGAGAGGGAGAGAGAAGTAGAGAGAGGGGGGAAGATAGAGATGGAGATAGAGAGGGATAGGGGGAGAGAGAGAGGTGGGGGAGAGGGAGAGTGTGTGTGTGTGTGAGATATATATATATAGAGAGAGAGAGAGATAGGGAGGGATAAACATGAAGTGTGTCTGTGTTTGTGAGTGGGAGATAGAGGGAGAAAGATAAACAAATAGATAGAGAGAGAGGGATAGAGAGGGAGAAAAGAGAGATGATAGAGTTATTCTCAGCAACCTTTACAATTTATTTCCCATGTATTTCAAAAATTGGCTCTTCAATTTATCATTATTATTTTTCATGTGAAGAAATCAAGAGACAGGTTCAATTGTTGATGTGAGGTGTAGATACTGATAAGTCAATTTTGAGACTTTCATAAATAATTCCACATGAGACACATGTTACATCTAATCTTTAACCTTCGGTCATTTATAAACGTACATAGTGTTAGGCTTAGATAACCTTGTAAAAAATTGTAGAACCCATTCATCACTAAATTTTCTAGGCCATTAGGAGTCATATATATTGAATTAGGTTGACTAAATTAATCGTACTTCTATTCTTGGCATTATAATCTGCAAATGAAACCATGTTCTCAATGAAACACTCCCTATGAATGAAATTAAGTTGAGTTGGATTTTTAATATATACTTTTGGAATGACAAATTATAGTGAGCAATAGTTGGATCATCATTTTACAACCTCTAATGCTTTTGTGATTAGACTTTTAAAGTCGATTGATGATACCATGTGGTTAGTAGAGCTTCTCAATGGGGAGATTTCTTTCATGATGGTATGTCTTCCATTGAAAATAAGTTTCATGAAATTGAGAAACTTCAAATTTGATCCTCTACAACTAATGTTACAAATTAAAGAATTCTCACTATCAAATTAAGCCTTTTCAACTTTTAAACATAGATTTCACTATCAATTCTAAATATCCAAGAGTTTCCTCCAAATGCTATCTTTCATTATCTAAATCTATGTATTTGGGTTTTTTCTCTTTGAGGCATTTTGTCAACCAATTCATTTGCATAACCTGTAGGTGAGAAATTTAGAGACATTTTGTCAAATATTGTCTACACTTGGCTTTACCTTGACATTTTGGATTCATATCAAACAAGATTGCAACTTTAACATCTCAAGACATCATTTTAAACAATTTTCAACTTGTTCGAGGTTGTGGGAATAATGGTGAGCATGCAAGGTCTAGTTCACAGCTACCATTGCATTGGCTTCAATTTTTCTAAATCTTCTTCAACAAATCCATTAAGTGTATGCACTACAACCATTCTAAAGCTCCCACTTTAGCACAGGGAAAAATCTACCAGAGGTCATGAAATTGGGATTTATAGCCACCATGTGTAACTATTTAATGTTTTCAAAAGTGTTTACAATGAAATCATTTGGTACATATCCTTTGCAATGTTGACACAAATAGGAAGGATGCTAATGAATGTTGTACTAAGTGTTTATTTGAAAGATTCTAAAGTTATTTTAACAATTTCATGGTGCTGAATATGCATAAAGTTGCATATTTTTTAAGACCATTCTTTTCTAAATATTTAATAGCTCACATTCCTTTTGTATGCATCCATATTGTGGATACATGTCCATTCTAACACTTCACAGCTTCAACAAGTGACAAAAATGTTTTGGCGTTTGTCCACACACTATTCTAAAGTTCCCATTATGGTGTAGAGGCATGAATGATGCCAGCAAAGCTTATTAGATTTGGCTCAAAACATGTCAATTGCATTCACTTAAAATTTTCAAGGCTTTTTCAACAGATTCATTTAGGTGTGCGTTGACATGACATAAGGGAGAATGCAAGTGAATGTACCATAGAAAAATGGATCATTGACATTTTCATGGTCATTTAAGTCTTTCTCTTGTGGTGCTTGACTTATCTTGCGTTGATTTAATGTTGCAATGTAACTTATGCATTCGCATTAGGTCCTCAATATTCAAATTATGATGTCTTGTGAAGGTGTTGTGAAGTGTTGTAACACATTTCTACACTTTTCTAGACTCTTTTCATTATAATTCACCTAAAAATCACCTTTTCATCACTTTTCAAGTCCTATTTTAAAGTGTTGTAAAGTCTTGTAACAAGATTTCACACTTTTCTAAGCTTGATTTCACTATTTACACCTTTTTTATGCTTTATTTGACCCCTTTATGCACTCATAAGACTTAATTAAGTGTATTTTTAATGTAAAACCAAAAAATAACATTAAATGTGACTTGATTCTTGACACCCACTTACAAGCCCAAGGTGGGACCCATTTGAGTCCCTCTTGGCTCCAAATTCAAAATAATTCAAAATTCATTTTCTATTTTTATTTAAAATTACCTTATGTCAGCCTGTGATGAGGTATTATTGGGTTATTAGTGTATAATTGTGTATAAATAAGTGTTTTTCTTCTCATTTCAACCCCCATTCACTTGCATTCACTCATTCAACATCAATTAGCATTCAAGCACTTCGCATCATTCAATCAAGCATTCATCGAACATCTTGGAGCATCCATTGGCATATCTTTAGATTTCTTCAACAAGGTTGTGGTGAGTTTAGGACATTTGCATGTTGTTTATTCATCATTCTTTGCTCATTTCATTTCATTTCTTCATTAAGGGTTTAATTACCAAAGTGGGATTTGACCAAGGAAAATCCCTCTACTCTAACCCTTAACCATTTTTTCCCTTTTGCATGTGTTTTTGTAGAATTTTGTATGCAGATTTGTCAAGCAATTAGGTGCTGAAAGGTGATCGGCAAGTCAACAAAGTGTTTCAAGTCAACTAAACCCTATTTCAAGCTTGGAGACAACCTATAGTCCGTCTTCTGCATATTTGACTCCATCAACCCGACAAAAAGACAAGTGCAGATCTAGAGCTACAAAATTGACCTTTGATTTCACAAAATTTTGGAGGAGGACTGATTCGCCATCAGTGGTGAATGAGTCCCACTTTAAGGTTGAAAAAAGTGATTTTGTCAGATTCTAGTTCCTGACTGTCGGAAAGCAGTTTTTAGGTGTTTTTGTTAGAAGTAGGACTGATTCACCATCAATGGCGAATGAGTCCCACTGGTGATTTACATTAATCTCTGCCAGATTTCAGAACATTCCAGATTCATCATCCAATTCCCAGGTGCACTCTGTTTGACCTTGTTAAATTCTCTTTGCATTAGTTTTCATTTCTATTGCATTTTTTGCATACCTCACTGTGTTTTCAAACATTGCATAGTACATTAGTTTTGCATTAATAATCAGTCAATTACAAAATTGTTGCATTTACATCATTGCATTTAGTCTTAATTACATCATACAATCCTCTATTTTAATGAACCACTTCAATTTTGGGGTTCTATCTCTCTCCTTTTATGTGAAAAATCTTAAGAGTGCAAGAGAAGTACATAGAATACCACAAAATTGATGGTACAACAGAAAATGGAAATTAATTCTATCATCTTGCATCCTTCTGCAAAAATTTGAATCATTGACTTAAGAAAACATAGATCATTCATTTCATATAAGAAACACCTTTTGCGTAAAATTAATGAAGGTTTAATACAGAAAATGAAGTCCTTTTGGATATGGGCAATTTATTTCGACCTACATGCTTGTACCATTATTGCCATGTGGTGTACATGCATTGACTTCAACGTCAAGCTGGGTAGGGTTGAGATTTAACGCTTGGGTCACTCCTTAGCACAGATTGCACCCCTGAGGCAAAATGTAATATATATGCATGTAATGTGTCGTTTATTTCTTCAAGCTCGTTTCATAGAAATATCAACTGGCTTAGCTTTCATTGGTTTCTTCCAACACCCATCCATGTGATAGATATGGGAAATTTCAATAAACAAGGTAAAGAAGATATCATGGCTCAGATTGCAAATGCTTGTGAGACTCCTGGATTCTTTTAAATAGGTAGTAGCTGCATATACTTTGTCTATCTGTAGCCTTCCTCGAATAATTTTAGTTAGTTAGTTTGGCTTCTTTTCTTGCTTTTAGGTTCCTTATGTCGCACATCTATTTAGTTCTTTTGTTCTCTATCATTTTTTTCAATTTTTTTTAACTCTATCTCATACTAAATTCTGTATAGGTCATGAATTTGTTATGAATCTCTGATTTCTTATTATTTTTTGCTTTGCTCTTGAACCACGGCATATACATTTTCAAAATAAAAATAATCCTTTAACATTGTCAAACTTAAGCCCGACCGAAACCATAGAGGGCTGGTATTTCAGTAACTTAGTACAAAAAGCACTAATCCTAGAATGAGTGTAAATAAATTAGCACTACCATATAATTCATAAAGATTAATAGTTGACTTGAATTGGTGTATATATGTTTCATTTAACAGTGTAAACGAAATTGTGTGTAGGGAAAACCGAGGGTGAGGGCAATGCGGATGTTGCTGTGGATCAATACCATCGCTATAAGGTGTGCTTTCTACAACATTTAATTCAGATCATATTTTTCTGATCCATTAGAGAACATGAACCTACTTTTTCCCTTTATTTCCCATCTGAATGCATTTATTGTTTACATTTTGAACTACAATAAAGAGGGATAGTGTAATTTACAGGAGTATGTGAGACTGATGAAGGATATGGGCATGGATGCATATAGGTTTTCTATTTCTTGGTCACGGATATTACCACGTGAGCCACTGCTTTTTCTTTTATCCCAAGCAAAAGTAGCTACTATTTAGTAGTGCCTCTTTTAAGTCGATTTTTCTTGCGAGACAGGTGGCAGGGTCAAAGGTGGAGTTGACAAAGCTGGAGTGGCCTACTACAACAACCTTATTAATGAGCTCTTAAAATATGGTAATATATATTGGTAGTATTGTTGTAGAAAGGATAGTTGTGTATATAATCCTTACAAACTATTAAATCCTTTATGCATCTATGTATGTATAGTATACACCTTGATTTCAATGAATACCCATTTTATGTGCGTAAGGAAACCTTTTATTTGATTTATGCAGGAAAGATTTTCAAGGTTATACTGAACTGTGCTTTCAAGAGTTTGGCGATCGAGTGAAACACTGGATCACTTTAAACGAACCTTATGCCTACGCTGCCAAAGAATATGGCACTGGCCCACTTGCACCTGGCCGCACAGGAAATTCCACAACAGAACCATATATTGTGGCGCATAATCTTCATCTTTCTCATGCAGTTGCTGTGCATTTATACAAGATTAATTATCAGATGACCCACCTTTTTTCCCAATTTTTTTCTATTCTACAAACAACTTTTAGTATGCCAATCTGCCATATCTATGTGTAGGCAGTGCAGAAGGGATTGATTGGAATTACATTAGTGAGCCACTGGATGGTTCCCTATTCAAAATCACACCGCCACCAAGAAGCCACCCAAAGGGCCATAGATTTTATGTTTGGTTGCTAAGCAACCACTTTTGGTAACAATCCACTATTGCCCATTTTAGGTGGCCGTTCATATGAAATTGACTGGCCATAGAAAATTACAGGTTTATGCATCCAATTACAAAAAGGGAGATACCCCTCATCAATGAGAAAGCTTGTTGGCAAGCGTTTAACCAAATTTACCGCCCAGCAATATGGTATGGTGAAAGGTTCATTTGATTTTCTGGGCTTAAATTATTACACAGGTCTATACATTGTTAATTTTCCAACATCACCTAATCCCATGAACACAAGCTATGCATTGGATTCTCGAGCTAATTTAACAGGTACACATCTTCAATTTCTTTTTCCAAAGGACATGAATTGATTTGTTCTGCCAATGCTTTGTAAAAATTGCACTTAACCTCTCACATGGGTTGCTGTGAAAATGTTCTCAACTGAGAGAAATGGTGTGCCCATCGGACCAATGATAAGGCTCACAATTTTTTAAGAGCTACTAATTAGGCAATATGAAATATTAAGTGGCCAATGTTTAATTTTTAATTGGGGACAACAGGCAGGATCAAGTTGGCTTCATGTTTATCCGCCTAGTATAAGAGAGTTGTTGAAGTACGTAAAACATAGATATGGCAATCCAATGATTTTCATCACTGAGAATGGTAAACATTCTATGCATTGAATATAGCAATAATAGGAACAATTTTTAACGATGTTAATTATTTTTATTGTTATTCATATGTGGGCAAGCTTAAACTACACATTCTAAATTTTGATTTCTTTAGATGGTTTATATGAAATCGCATTAGTTTTTCTAGTAGAGTTCATCTATTAGTGTGATTTTAGATGGACCACATAAGCAAGTCAAATTTTAGAGTAAGTCATTTAAGCCAAAACCTAGATATTGTAGTAAATAATTTTTTTATTTTTTTTCAAATTTTAGATGTTATAAAATATATATTTATAGTTAAATTTTATTTGAAAAGTTTATAATTTTTCAAATTAATAAAATTTTAATATATTTTAATGTTGTAGGTATTGATGAGGAAAAAAATGATACATTGCCATTGAGAGAAGTTCTTAATGATACTTGGCGAATTGACTACTACTTAAAGCATTTATCACTTGTTCAACGAGCAACAAGGTAGATCTTAATAAATAAAATAATATTTTTACAATACTATATACTAAAATATTGTGATGGTTGAATGGCAGATTGGGTTCCAACATAAAAGGTTACTTTGCATGGTCTTTGTTAGACAAATTTGAGTGGGAAAGTGGCTATACAGTTCAATTCAGTATTTATTATGTAGATTATAATAGCTTTTTAAATCGATATCCAAAAGCATCAGTTCATTGGTTTTCCAAATTATTGGAGAAAAAAAATATAAAGTTCATATTTTGTTGTTCATGAACTACAACTAGTTGTCATCGTATGTATCAAGTTTGTGGGATGTTGTTGAGGATTTTGTAACTATAAAATTGTAATCTATTGATGAATAAAAGACGAGTGAGTTCTTCTATTTTTTGTTTTATTCTCTATTTTCTGCTCTGTTTTCTCTATTGTTCTCTTTTCTATTTAGATTATAGAATGATGTGACAGATAACTGGTTTTGATATTTGGTAGGAAGAATATGATGAAATCCACTCTTATATTTCACTCCACTCACCACTTCAAATTGGTCTCCAATGTTGGAATTAATCCCAACTACCTGCCCACTGTCATTTATTCCTCTATACTTCATCCTCCCTCTGGAGTGCAAAAGTATTCCTAGCTCTTCCACATGTCATCCACAGGTCACCATTCATTACACCTAGGACAATTTTTTGAATGATATTTTAATTGCATAATCTTATTAGTAAGATTCGCATGCATCAGAAAATTATTGTAATAAATGCTTTTTTTTTTACTTCCTTTTGCTTGGCATATACATAGGCACAGAGTTCATTTTTGAAAGTATGAAAAGAAAAAAAAAGGTGCATATGTTAGTATTGCAAAAGCAATAAATTGAAATTGCCATCGAAATGGGGACCCATGAGTTTCAATATTTTCTCAGTAATACAAAAGAGGAACAACTTTGTAATTAGTTTATGATGAAAAACATTTGTATGCTTTGACATTATATCAAGGTGGGTGCATGGAGATGGGTAGCCAATTTGTGGCCACTTTCAAAAAAAAAAATTGAAAAGTCATAACGCGAGCACGTTATAACGCACTCGGGTTATGACATGTTAAAAGAAAAAAAAAAAGTGAAAATCATTCATTTTGCATTTTGACTGTTTTTTGTTGTGCCCACAGCCAAAACCCCCATTTTTTGCGCTTGCATTCTAGGAGGAGGCATTGTGCAAAAATATTCACCAAGGGTTGCTATTTCTTCATAAGGATGGTTCCACGATGACTAGGAGGTGTGAGAGGTAAGGATTGTTTTCTTTTTATTTTGAATTTGTTAGTTTTAGGTTGAATTTGTTAATTTTAGGTTGTATTTGATATATACTTTTTTGAATTTGTAGGAGATGTAAATCAACCTGCAAACCCTCAAAATCCTCAAGAAGAAGATGAACCAAATCCTCAAGACCAAAATCCTCAAGAACAAAATCAACCACAACAATAACCTCCTCCATCAATCACTCAACACCCTCCTGGCACTCAAAAAAAATTGATGAGTGAAATTGAGAACAACAAAAAGAAAATTGAGGATTTAATTAGTAGGCTAAGTGATCCAAATGGTTCATCCACAGAAAGAATGACCCTAGCAAGTTCATTGAAAGACATGTTAAAAAATGTAGTTTCAATTAGCAAACAAATAACTGGATGGAAAGATAGGAGGCAGGCGGCCAGGGCTTATTATGCGGATAAACTATCATATAAAGATATAAAGGATTTAAAAATTACAAAAGGTGATTTGTGTTCACTATTCACTGACCCACGCACAAATCAAAATATTACCCTCAATGCAAAGAGGTTTGCTATTCATTAGTGTCACCACCAACAGATTAGGAACTATTTTTATGATAGGTGGTACATGGTCTTTGATTACCCACCATGCAACAATTGTGAAGTCCCATAGTATTTCCTTAGGAAATTATACAGTGTGTTCATATTAAACAAAATCCCAAATTATTTTGATATGAGAGACTTTCAGGGGAGAGGTGGGGGTTCGACTCAAGATAGACCTGGTGCACAACTGAATCCTACATGGCAAGGGAGATGAGTTATCACTAGGCCGCCTCGTGAGCATGTTGTTATGCTTTCAATCACGAAGGAGAATGCCAATGTAGAGACATTGTAGGCGATCAACACTTTGACCTAGAGTGTCATCCATCATACTATCCCTATTCTACAATGCCATCCAGGGGAGTCTTCGAGTGGTGGCTTCAAACCCATGTGTGTCAATCTTGCAGGGCGACTTGTTCATATGACCCAACTGAAACTCAGGAGGCTGCTACGTAGGATCCATCTACAGCTATGGAGATGGAGAGGCCAGCTAACATTTTGCATGAGGCATATGGCATTGATAGTGTTAAGATTAACTAATTTAGTTTTATTATTTTAATAAAATTGTAGGCTCACAGTGTTGAGAATGGATACACCGACCCTCCACCTACTTATTTCTATAGTACACCTATTGGTGGGGTATGTAACTAGTAAACAATTATAAATTTATTACATGTTAATAGCATTGTTTAATGAATGGTATTTTAATATATGATTTTGGATGTTGAATAGGCTAATATTGGAGGTTTCTAGGGAACACCTCCCAATGCCAGTGGATTTACTCAAACCTACACGCAGGTAATAGAATAAAGTTTTTAACTAATGAATTGTACTTAATATATTTGTGTAGTTTATATTCATATCGTTGATTACGTTGCATTGCACATCATTCAAACTCAAAGAATTACTTCACATTCCATAACTAATAACTAGATGTTGATAGATGACAAAATTTCAACTAAAATATAGTTGTTTAGAAATTCAACATAAGCAGTGATGCAATTACTTGACCATGAGACCACATTTCTTCGAGGCATTTCTTCAAATAGCTCACCACCTTTTCTATGATACCACATTTTCCATACATGTGCACCAAAGTATTTTATCAAACTCACTTCCTTACAGCTATGGCTAAAAGCCTAAAATAGGTGTTTTCCAACAAACTATGGATGCTTGGAAAAATATCTATCAAAGCATAATAGTAAGCAATAATACCATAGAGAAGGCAATGACCTTTCTGAAAAATGCCTGAAAGAAATGTGGTCTTATGGTGATGGAATGCCATGACGTGCATTTGTTTGTAATGGCATTCCATCACCACGAGAACCCATTTCTTTGAAGCATTTTTTTCAAACAGTTCATTGCCTCCTCTATGCCACCACAGTTATCATACACTTCTACAAAATAATTTGATCAAACAGCTCACTGGCTAGCTGTTATGGGTAAAATCCTAAAAATGTGTCCTTTCAAACAAGATATGGATAGGGAAAATAGTAATCATGAGAATTAGAAATATATCTAGTTTTATAAGTACTCCAAATTTTATTCATTATCTCATACATTATAAGTCATGACATGGAACGGTATTGTAGTTTTTGTGATTGAATAATTTGTTGTTTTATTTTCAATTGTTACAAGCCGAAACACCTCCAAATGTGATGAGGACAATGGAGATCAGTGTTTCATCTGCTAGACAATCCTCGATGGCTTTGACAGGGAAGGTATGAGGAAAATTAGTAAATTTCAATTTACATTCGTTGTTATAGATGTTTTTGATAAGGTGTAAAACAGGTTTTGAAGGGACCCGAAACTCTTTACAACCAAGGATAGAGCTGCAAAAAAAGCCTGCAGCCAACCAAGAAAAAAGCCCCCAAACAAGACACTTCAAGATTTACATTTAGAACTACTCTTGTGGGAGCGGAGAGTCATGCCAAAAGAAGGCTTAGAGAATTTTTCTTTCTTTCCCTTTACAGTTATCCAACCTTCTTCCACTTGCATTGCCTTAGCATGCCATGTCATTGTTATAGATGTTAGTTAGTGAAAAATCAAACCATTATTGATTCGTAGTTTAATTTCTATTTGGATGGTTTATACAGGACTTGAGCACACCTGAGCATGGGTGTGTGAATATTTCCCTCATGGAGAGAGATCATGAGATGACAGTAAGTGATTATTTTGTTAAATATATCATTTTTTATAATGTAATTTCTATATATTAATGCCTTTACTCCTCATTGTAATAGTTAAAACTTCACCATGAACTAAACACTAGGAAGAGTAGCAGGAGCACTCCTCGAGCACAGCACAAACGAGTGACAGACTTATCGACATCCGATCGACAAGCAAAGGGAAAGAATTTATTTTTAGAGCATAGAGAGCAATGACTTTTGATTCCAGAGCCCTTTGTTGTATGCATATATGGTAGTTTTATACATATTTTGTATTGGTTGATGTATTTGACATTGTATTCCTATATGGAATTCTCGTAAGCCTATATGGATATTTTGTACCTATATTTCATACATATATCGATTGACATATATCGATGTATTCCTACATGGCTATTTGGTTAATACAAAAAAAAATTATAGATGGTGTCCATATTTGCATTCTAAATTGATGGTTCAATAGATATGAGTTACGTGTATTCAAGTGTATACTTTACAACTTACGTGTGTTCCAATGTATACTTTGCAACTTACGTGTTTTCATGCATATACCTTGTATTCGTGCATATACTTTGTATTAATTTGTGTATACTATGTATTCATGTGTATACTTTGAGGTTTACATGTCTTTGAGTACTTGTGCTTCCCTTATCCACATGTACATGCTTGACTTATTCAAGTGTATACTTATTAATTGGTTAGCCCTAGCATTGATCATTTTTTTCCTTCATGGTTTGTCTTGAATATTAATTGATTGATGCTAAACAACTTTATCTAAAAGAAAAAAACATGTTTTCAATTGGTATTCCATGAAACAATTCATAAAAATATTCCAATATATTTAATCCTTTGATTGGAGCAACTCAATGAAGAAAAGGATACATAATCTCCACAACACTTGCAAAACATAATATTCAGAGTAGATGAAGTAGTTAACTTCTTGACACATTATCATACAAAAATTTATCTTCAGTAGTCTTTAAACATTTTTATAGCATAATCTTGATAGTGCAAAATGAATTGTTATGTTCTTGATGAGTCACCATATAAACATGTCGAAATATTTATATGTCAACTTTTTGCAATATTATTTCTTGTAAACAAAATGGACTCAAGAGAAAGTGAGTTATAATTTATAATACAAATAAGAAATGGACTCAACGCTGTCCTAGACTCCCGAATAGGTATATTTAACAAAGCAACATGCTCTCAATCACTCCTCCAATTGGAAAACACCATTGGGAAACATTTACCAAATTATGTTGCCCCTTCACTTTACTCACTTTTACTCCCTCAAACCTCTATTTTTCATTCAAACCCTCTATTCCCAATTAGGGCATCATGCCATAACATACTTTGACTCCACTTGTGCTTGCAAATCCCATTTCATAACACATCAAACTTCTCAACCTCACCCCTATTTCCAACCCTATTTAACTTATTCTCAAACAATTTCTTCTTTTCACCTCGTCTAGCCTTACTTTTAAGGCCTAAATTCTGAATTTTCAACAAGGGCAACGTTAGTAATATCTTTCAATGCCTTTACCAATTCTATTTTCTTATTCCTACTTCCTATCGTACTTATATAATTGACTCAAATGACCCCACATTAATTCAAAACTAAAACCAAGATTATAAAATGGCCTA